>JAEMWC010000226.1:425000-487500 GCA_016490735.1 Pachyseris speciosa
TTTAGCAATAAGTGTCTCTGCTCTGCTACACTTTCTGATTGCTTAGCATAACTCACGCTTCTAATTTTGGCATGGTTTCCACACAGCCCCATTCATTAATTATGTTTACATTTTGTGACTTAAACTCATATCCATAATTAATGTATGGGGCTGTGCGGAAATCTTTCCCTTATTTCTGAACCAAATTATGACAATCAAAACTGAAACCTGACCTTGCCATATGCATTTTCCCCACACCTAGTGCTGGAGGATCATGTATCTTATAGGGGGCCTCGAACAACATACCGACCAATGCATCGGTCGGTATGTTGATTGCTAGTCAGTCATCACTCCACTGACACGACCAACTTATCGACCGACACGCGACCGACTTATTGACAGGCTGTCGACCGATAGTCGACCGCTAGCCTACCGATATGTAGATCGAGTGTCCACCGATAAAGGCCAAAGTATCGACCATGATATCGGTAGCCTATCGGTCAACTGCAAGTGGCATATCAGTCAACTGTCGGTCCCATATCAGTCTATAGTCAAGCAATGTTACGGTTCTTATAATAAAATGTTAAAAATCAAACTTATCGAAATTTATTACTTTAAGTGCAATGTACACAAACCATTCTCCACTTCCACATCATAAGTATTCTCTTCAACCTCTCTGGGGACTTACAATCGTCTTGAGAGAAATTGAAAACAATGCTTATGCAAAATTTTGTGGGGCAAACAAAGTTTATAATGGGAGATGTGGAAGTGGCGAATTGGTCATAAAGCAATAAACTAATGACATGCAAGAAATTAAAATTTGTGGTTGTGTCTTCTTTTATCCCATCCTATAAATTCTGAAAATGTTTTGCGGAGGCTGAAACTTATGTTGTCCTAAAGAAAAATGATATAATCACATCCGACATGCCCAACTGTTTCCTTTCCTTGGACTTGAATCGGGTAAAATGGAATAATGCGAGGTCTTGCTGATGTTCAATGATTACCCCGAAAGAAAGGAGGGATTACCGGAATGAGTGGACTGAGGGCCTTCCTTCTAATAAGTGCTCTCTTTTGGGCCCCCCTTTTCATTAAATGCACCCATAGTATATCATGCAGATCACTGAACGGTTAATGAGCATATATCTATCAGCTAACAACAGAAAGTTGCATGGTCAAGCATCAGCAATACCAGTGTCGTGTCGGTCGAATGTCGACCAACTAATGACTGACATATCGACAGATACATCGGTGGATATGTCGATCGGGTGGTGGTGAGATATGTCAGTCAACGAACAACAGAAAGTCGATCAAGGGTCCATAATATGGCAGTGAAATGTTGGTGATCTATCAGTGAAATTTTCTGGACTGATGGTCAATGGTCTCTATCGGTAGGCTAGCAGTCGACTCTCAGTCGACAGTCAGTCGATAAGTTGGTCACTTGTCGGTCGAGTGTCAACCAACTAGCGATCGACATACCAACCAATACATCGGTCACTCAAGGCCCCCTATAAGATAATCGATCATGATCTGTGCTGGATACATGTACATGTATTTCCTTCATGTTCTGACTCATCATTTCACTGTTTGCATCAGAGTGAAAAATACTTTGGTTTTGGCATAGCAACACTCAATTTGGCAATTCAATTTGGTAATTCACATTGACGAAGGGCTATCACTCGAAACATCAGCTTTTTGAATCTCTGTATGGTGGTCAATTTACATTATCAACTCCGTTGACAATCCAAATTTTGGTATTTTAATTTCAATGTTGTGCACGTCTTTCAGATAAACCGCTACCACCAGAAAATCAGGAAGGAGAAAGCTCTGGAGCTGCTGGGGGTAAGGAAGAAGACAAGCCTGAAAGTAAGTTTATACTGAAGTTTAAATTATTATTAAATCAGTTATTTCTTATTCTTCAGATTTCACAACATTTTTCCTTTGTTTGTTTAATTTGTACTATAATCTCCCTTTTAAAATGTTTATAACACGTTTTTGTACAGTGGCTGCTTGATAAAATCATTGTATCTGTATTGACAATCATCGGCCCAAATTAACTGCATGGCTACCTGCTGTTGTGGTCACCTTGCCTATGACAAAGTGAAAAAAATGAATTTCTGTGTCCACTCTTCTTCACCACTGGCATTTTAGTTATCACTTGATAATAAGCAAACATTTTTATTTCCTGGATTACATAGGGTACTATTTCAGGTTTATCTTTAAAATTAACTTAATACATGCAAAAGACACTCAGTACAAAAGAAGTGACTTTTACTACTGCAAGAATTTTAAAAACATAAACGATTTTCAATTACTTGGTTGCAGGGAGATGTGTAACATTTTATTTATTTTTTATTTTTTTTATTATTATTATTTTTTTCATGTTTCTTTGTTTCCACCTCAAGGTACCATGGATTATCTGCAGCGAGTTCTGGATGGCTTGAAACTTTTTACTGGTACTGGATCTGAATCAGAATCTAAGGAGACTGCTGAGGAGGAGGAGAAGGAAAAACCTGAACAGTTGCTAGAAGAAGTAACATTTGAAGGAGTTGCAAACTACATCAAGAATGGACGTTGTGAGTTTAACCTGGCAAATGACTAATAAGTGTATTTGCAAAACCATTCAGCACACAGTTATGTAGTGTTTAATAAATGAGCAGACATATGTTTTCCCAAACTCTGGAAAATATTTTGGAACCAAGAAGTATTTTTCAAGACAGTTTTCTGTCAATTGGTACAGGCTTTTTGGGCAGCCTAGCCCAATTTATTTCTCAATTTTATAGTGTGCTTAGTTCTTAAAAGATAATTAAAAACATTTTAGAAATTGAATTTCTGGCAAGGAACCTAGTTGATGTAAAATAGTTTTTCAGGAGTTTTCAGAAACGGCTATGCCAGGAGTGTTATATCAAGTTTAAAACATGAGGTGCAGGCAAGTGTTTATCAAATGGCTTCAAAAGCTTTACTGTACATCTGTCCATTCTTACACTTATAGTCAGATTTTGGGTTATTTTGGCCTACTAGAAAATAGGTGCCATAGAGGCACATGTGACTACTGCAAAAATACGAAAAGTAGAATTGTGTGTTTCCAGAAAATATCCATACCCCCGCCATGGAGGGAATTGGAAATTCCAGAGGGGTGGGGTGGTTGAAGGCCCGGGGAAAATCTTTTTTGTTTGTTTGCTTGTTTGTTTTTTTCAGGCGGTTGGCTCAAATGTTCCCAAAACACAAAATCTATCGGCTTAATGATTTTAAACACACCGCCGAAAAACAACCGAAAGAAAATTAATTACAATTTTCTTCAAAGCGCTTTGAATTTGAAGTGAATGAATACACGAGAAGCCGGAACACGCGAGCTTCTTATGTTTGGTGACTAGCGTATTGAGACTATTGAGGATCGAGAAACAAGAATCAAGGACCGGCCGAAAAACGACAAACACCAAGTTCAATTACCTCTAATATAGACTCGACAAGGTTTTAGGTAATCATATTGTTGAACCAGGAATCTTCAGGAATTTAGGGCAAAAATGCTTTTCATGGCTGTTTTCAATAAGCGTGCATGACACTACTAGAAATGTTACAAATTACCGTCCGTTAAGTATTTGCAAAGCTCTCAATTTATAGCACTATTGGAGCAATTTCGATCTATTTACTGCAGTATCCAAAAAATGGACGAAAATCTTTCGTTTACTAAAAAAGTGGAAGGAGCCACGAAGCCTTTCGAGAGTATTTTTAGAACAGAATATTGAATTACATTCCAACGTAGACCATGCGATTGTATAAATACAGTATTTTGCACTGAAACTTTTACCAAATGTACTGTACTCCTGCTATATTTTCTAAAAAGTCTTAAGTGTAATTAAAATTCATTAAAGATTTTAGTGAGAGCAGCCAAAACCACTGTAGGAATGACAAATGTTTGTCTTGATCTACGTTGAAAACAGCACACTAATTTGCATATGTCAAAAGAAACTTGAAACCTTCCGACAACACATAATGCAATCATTTCAGTTGACCTGAGATCAGAGTAAAATCACACCACGAGGAGGCCGAGATTTTCATTTGTCATCAAGGACCATCGGCAAATCATCGCTAATACAAAGTGTTCGTGAGAGAGGACAACATATGTGCTGATTGGCCCCGAAGCATATTCTATTGTTACTTACTTTCGGAAAGTCAAGACGATGGCAATAGTGACTACTTGCGCAAGCACAGTACTCACAAAAATCGGACATAAAATTTAGCCATATCTGTATCAGAATTAGAAAGACATTCATAAACATTAATTTCTTTTGTATTTTGTTCATGAGGTATTAACGATATTTTTGAAATGACTGTACTATTTCCTTGCTGGTAATTTCAATCGAATTTTGAGCAGATGAATTTTCTTGTTTTGTAGGTTCAAACATTATTGTGATGACTGGTGCAGGTATCTCCACTGCAGCGGGAATACCTGACTTTAGATCTCCAGGCACCGGTCTCTATGACAACCTGCAGAAATATGACTTGCCCAACCCCCAGGCAGTATTTGAGATTCAGTTTTTCAGGGTAAGCAGAGTAAAATCTTTAAAAGAAAGGGTGAAGCTTATAGATGGAATTTTTTTGATGGTCAGGTTCAGTCCAAACAAAAAACATTCCATGTGCAGGTGGCAGATATTTTGTAGAACGTACAACACAATCCAATTTCCAAACAAATATATTAATTGAAACCATTAAGTTTTCAAACAAGCAACAGCTGAATTATGTTTGGGAATCAAGCCAGCGCTTTCCTTTGAAATTAGTCATCTCTCAGATCTACAGCTAATGACAAAACTGTTGAAACACTTCCCACTATTCCGCTGTCCCCCAATGTTGGGTGACAGGATCTCGTAAAAGAATTTCAAGAAAGAACACTGAGAGGGAACGGTGAGCCGCCAAAGGTAGAAAATATCTGGTTTACCCTATACCCTCAATCAGACAATAAACAGTCAACAACTTTTCACTGGTAAATAGGATACTGGCTGCTGCACAAGATACTGGCATGCTGCACAAGATTACTGGCTGCTGCACAAGATCCCAGTTTATTGATTGTAACGTCAGACATGATACATTAAATATGCCTGTAACAGCTGCATGATAAACTAACGTGCCTGCTGCCCGTCAGGAAAAACCCCCTTTCTTTTGGAGGAAACCTGATCCCTAGCCTCCCGAATGCAGAGCTAGGCACTTGAGGGAGAAACATGAACATGAGACCAGAATATATGAAACTTACACTAGTAGTTAAAATTAAACAAGAACCCGGAGGCTGCAGCAATGCCAGTGTAGAATGATTCTCCCTAGCAAAATCCCGCCAGCACACACCCTCAACTCTGATGTTGCCATAGCAACTGTCAAAACTTCGGCGAACCATGAAAACATTAATTTGCTGCTATTCTTCGAACCGCAGCAAATAGCAATTTGGTGTGCTGTCTCAAGTAATTTTCTCACCAACTTTAGGTATCTTATGAGAGTTTGAATGAAAACAATGATTAATGAAAGCTTGATTTGCTGGGTAGAAGTTTGACCTTAGCTTTCAGATTGCAGTAGTCTGAGGCAGATACGTTGATTGGCATGGCTTTATAGTTTTCACTGTTGCCAATAGTGATAAAAACACAATCAGTTTCATCTAAATTGTCTTGTTTAATCAACAGGACAATCCAGAGCCTTTCTTTACTTTGGCCAAGGAACTTTATCCTGGCAAGTTCCTAGTAAGTAATTAATTCCATTCCTCCGTTTACACTGTTAAAGGGTTATTTAAGAAGAAATTGTTATCAGTGGTGATGATCTGATGTATTTGCCCTTGAAATTCAAGAATTAATTCAGCTTAATAAATATTTCTTATTTATAAATAAAAAAGTCAGTTAATGAAAACAAACAATCAGATGCATATTTGGTTATAATTTTCCTTTGCTTTTGGTCAACCAGATGAGAGAACAGATCGTAAATTATGTCATACTTTGCTGCATGTGATTAAGTGTCTATAAAAAGTGGGCTATAGCTATCACACACAAATTTTCAATAATTAAATTGTTAGTTAATAATCATTGCATTAATTGTAACCCAATTAATAATGAGAAGGTAAAAGTTCACTTTTTTTTTCACTTTATTTCAATAATTTATGATATGCAATTTAGAAAAATACACAACCCGCATGTAGCAAAGCTAATCAAGGCGGGTTATGTAACTTACAATCAAATTTAGTGAAAGTAAAACAAGTTAAAAAATAAATAAATAAATAAATAAAAATAAAAATAAACAAATAAATAAGTAAGTAAATATCTAAATAAATAAGTATACACATACATTCACAGATAGCTAGCATATACACGAGAAGAGCAAGAACCTTTAAGACAACATAGAACATGTTAAGTATAAATTTAAGTATTTTGATTTACATAGAAAGACATTTAAATGGAAAGACATAGAAAGTATTTTAATTTGAATAAAAAGTTTGAATAACCTGATCACGTTCATGTTTCCTCAGCCTACAATTTCTCACTATTTCATCAAGATTTTGCATGACAAAGGACGGTTACTACGAAATTACACTCAGGTAAAATCTATGGTATCTTAAGGCCCTGGCAAACAAGGACACATTGCGGACACATTGTTGCTTATGATGTTTCTTGGGTGCGTAAACAAGCAGGACACAAAACAAAATCTGGTGTTTCCATGCTGCGCAAACTGGGAAACATTTTTTGCGGGCACAAAATGTTTCTGGTAAAAATCAGAAACATATTTTGTGTCTCAGACACAAATTTTGTGTCCGCAACAAATGTTGCATGCGCGGGCAAACGGAAACATTTGCGCCAGTAACAATGTGTACGCTACAATGTGTCCTCGTTTGCCAGGGCCTTTAGCTCATACAATTTTTATGCAAGTACTTCAAAACTTAAATGCATGCAGCAAGGCATTTTAATGCAAGCAAATGGAATAACTAAAACACAGTGTTCTGATGTAACGAGGCTGTAAAAGGGACTGTTTTCTAAGTTTTGGCTTCTTAATTTTTTAAATTATAATAGTCTGAAGAAGACAATCCTTAGCTAATACACAATTTTAGTGTTTGACAAGGAATTATCTATCAGGTAACTTTCATTGTAGTTTAGTAAATATTGTATAATAAAATTTCTGTTAGGAGACATCAACTTGTTATATAGCTACTCTTAAATTCGAGTTGAAACAAAGTTCATGTATTTATTTATGTATGATGACAGAAATAGTAACATTTTTTGAAAAGCACAAAAGGTAATAATTAGATTTCTCCATCTTTTAAAGAGTCAATGATATGTAAATACAAATATAATATTTAGAGTAAAAGTTGGAGGCACAGTCAAGTACCTTAAAAATAATTGTTAATCAGTGACTGGAAGCCAATGGTATTCTACATTGTTTCTCAGAATATTGATACTTTAGAACGTGTGGCTGGCATCCCAGCAGATGCCCTTGTTGAGGCACATGGATCATTTAACACAGCTCACTGCCTCAGCTGTAGGAGAGAGTATGCGCAGGAATGGATTCGAGGTACCGCTGCAAAGGATTTTGATTATAAATCAACTTTTCTTTGTGAGAAGTTACCAAAAACAAATGCATGTTTTCATATTATTTAGACTGATTTATTTAGTAATGGCAAGTGTTAATATTAAAAACGGACAATGTGCCAACCTGACTCAGTCAGGGAAAGCCTTGGTTATAGAGACCATGTTAATTTTAGCCAATGGGTTGCTAGCCTAATGGTCAAATTAGAGCAAAGAGGACTATGTTAACTTAGTTATCAACTTACTTTTTCTTTTTGCAGATGAAGTGTTTGCAGATAAAATTCCTCACTGCCCTGAATGCGATGGAGTTGTTAAGCCAGGTTGGTTAATTATTTTATGCATAGTTTAATAAAATGAGCAGGAGTCTTTTATGAAGTGTTTTAAACTAGATAAAACATGAACTGCAACTTTTTTGAACAGTTTCAAAAAACTTCTGTTGTAGATCTATTCATTTTTCTAATTATCCTTGGGTTTGTTATTATTTTTTCGGAGAAAATTGGACGTAAAATGTAGCCATGTCAGATATAAAAACACTCATTAAACATTAATTTTTTTGTATGTCCTTCATGAATTATTAATCAGGTTTTGAATCAGTTTACATATAATGGAACTTACGCAAGTGTAAAGTGGAACCTAATTCTCAGGTTAAAATTATACATCTTTTGTGTCAGATAAGTAATCTGGTAAGCTTTAAAATATGCTGTAATTAGTGGAATCAAGTATTGTTTAGAGTAGTTTAGTCACTACAGCTGTTATATGTGCTTTGCCATATTAATCACAATTTTATTAATCAAACAAAACCTCATTTCCTTGAATCCTTTTTTCAGACATTGTATTTTTTGGCGAGTCTTTACCTGAACGCTTCCACAAGTTAGTCAAGGAGGTAATAATAACTTGCTGATAAAAAGTAAATATTCCTAAACTTCAGATTAACACACTAAAGAGACTAGTGTATAGTGTGGTAATTTCAGAGGAGAACCAATACGCATCTGACAGCTCAACTCCACCCATGGATGATGTTATTGAGCATTATTTACTGTTTTAACAGGATATGGCCAAATGTGATCTGCTGATTGTGATGGGTACCTCGTTAGTCGTGCAGCCATTTGCTTCACTCGTAGACAGGTAAGATGAAGTAACCATACATTAGTATATGTATTTTGCACTTGTATTTGTATTTGTATTTTTATTTTCCTCCATTTAGCAGTCATTACAGAACTATTAATTACAGAGAATGAAGTAATACTAAATAGGAGAGGGGCACATCGTACGTTTGGTTCTCTTTGGTGCCGTGTAAGTTCATGTGCATTTGACTAGCGAGTGAAAGTGCAATGATTAATTTGACTGTAAATGATTTCACTGGTGTGTTATTGCGCCATTGATCTGTATTTCTGTAGAGTTCCAGAGACAACTCCAAGATTGTTGATTAATAAAGAGAAGTGTGGACAACAGGTAGGACAGAATTTGCAAGACCTTCTGCTTCTTCTTGAGCTTCCAACGCACCTGAGGTACACTCATGCATCGTTGATTTTTTTGGAGGAATCTTTTTTTTTTTATGCGTTACAAGGCTTATATACAACACTGTTAACCTATATGTAACAAAGCTTATAATGAATTGGAGGGATCTTCTTATGATAACCACTTTTCTGTCTTGTTTGTCCCTTAGGTTTGTTCTCTGTGAGGGAATCTCATATGCTAAATGTCTTTTGCTTTTTAGGTGGATTTCTTTGCATTGTTAATGGGAATGAGGAGCGGATTTCAATTTGATAGCGATGATAATTACAGGTTATGTAATAATGTAATAATTAGTTAGTTCATTATCATTATCACTGTGACTATCACTATCAAAATCATTATCATTATCATTACAAGGATATAATTTTTGTACTCTTAGCTACTATAAAGAATTTACCGAGGCAAACAGCAGTCTATACGGCCCATCCCATTCTCTGAAGTAAAAGTTAAAGACACACTTTTTCCCGCCATTATGCGGCGGTACTCTTTACCCCAATCTCTCAGTTAAATTTTGCCTGCGACAGTAGAGTCTCAGCATATTACTCTTCGGTTTAGATGTGTTAAGATTTGTGCATTCGTTCAGTCGTGTGCAGTTCAAATATTAAACAGTTTGATTGAATTCTCTAATAACTCGCTTTATTATACTAATAACGTCTGTGTTTCTCCTTTTTGCTCTATTTTTATTTCTTCCTTCGTCTTCTTCTTCCTTTTGTAGAGATGTGATGTGGCAAGGCACCACTGATGATGGTTGTGTCGCACTGGCTGATGTCCTGGGGTGGAAGGTGACCAGCTGAAATTCAATGCTTGGCAGTTCGTGTTTAGTTCCACGAAACTAAAGAATTTTCTTTTTACGAAAAAACAAGATTTGCTTTCAAATTGAAGCTCCATTTCCTTGCATGTTCTAGATAGCTACAGAAGTCTGTTGTGTTGTTTGATGGGATAGAAAAAGTTCCAAGAGTGACGGCTTGCTTTTCTCAATTTTTAACAGGATGAGCTGTTGACACTTGTTGAGAGGGAACACAAAAGGCTGGAAAGCGCTGATAAAACACCGAAATCAAAAGGTGCCAATTACTTCGGTATCAATTGTATTATTATTATTATTATTATTATTATTATTATTATTATTATTATTATTATTATTATTATTACTATTAATATTTTTACTTCACTTTATTACTTGTCCACATTTACCTTCTAGGGCCAGAACCAAACCATGGTTCTAAGGCACTAGAGGAGTGTTTGTTCAATTTACTTGATTGAGGGGACCTTTCTCAGAATGTGTGCTGTTCCCAGAAGTACTGTTTTCTGGATTTCATGTGGGTTATTGTTGCCTGGGATTTCGTGCAGCTGTTTTTCAGTGCCTTTCCTAATAACTCCAAGGGCACCTATGACAACAGGGATTATCACTGTTCTCATCTGCCACATACGGGCTATTTCTACCTCCAGATCTTTGTATTTAGACAGTTTCTCTGATACTTTAATGGAAGTGTTTTTGTCCGATGGTATGGCCACGTCAATTAAGGTGCACTTGTTTTCCTGCTTATTCTTGATCACAACGTCTGGGCGATTTGCTGTTATTGCTCTATCTGTGTGGATGGGCATGTCATACAGGATAGTGATATTATCTCTTTCTACCACTGTTTTTGGTTCGTGTTCATACCATTTGTCTACGGTGTCCACATTGTATTCCCTGCAGATGTTCCAGTGTAGGTGAGTTGCGACCTTATTGTGCCGGTGGATATATTCTGTCTTTGCCAGTTCTGGGCAGCCTGATATAATGTGATCTATGGTTTCTTGGGATTTATTACAAACTTAAGGCGGCAATGAGGGTCAGTGCCATCTTTTATAATGTGGTTCTGGTACACTCTGGTGAGGACAGCTTGGTCCTGCGCCACTATAATTAGTCCCTCTGTTTCCGATTTAAGCCCACTCGACTTGAGCCACTGGTTTGTCAACTTTATGTCAACGTCCGCTTCTCTTATCCGTGAGGGATATCTACCATGCATTGGTTTTTCTTCCCATCTTTTCTGTAGTTGTTTCTGGCCTTGGTGTTTTGCTTTTGCCTTGATTTTCTTTGCATGTAGAATTGCAGTTTCATCGTCTCTTCGGGGCGTCTCTTGGAGGTCTAATTCATGTTTGTACTTTTCAGCTTCTCTTGTGATAGAATACAGCTTTTTCTTTTCTTCATGTTGCTGGACCAAGTGTAGGAGTCGATCATTGCTTGATGTCAAGTAGGCATCTAGGCCAATAGTGGTAGTCTTATAGGTCAGTTCTAATTGGACAAGGCCTCGTCCGCCGTCTGCTCTTGGGAGATATAATCGATCAATATCAGCTTTTGGGTGATGCATTTTTTCCGTCGTGAGTAGCTTTCTAGTTTTAGTGTCTAATTTCTTGATCTCAGATAATTTCCAGTTAATTACATTAAAGCTATATGTAATTACTGATACAGCTAAGGTGTTTATAGCTTCAATCCGGTTGGAAGCGTTAAGTTCACTTTTTAATACCAATCTGGTTCTTCTATAATATTCTTTCCGGATCTTCTCTTTCATGGCTGCGTGCTTAATGCCATCTTCCTCATTTACTCCAAGGTACTTGTATGTTCCTTCTTGCTCTAGCTCTTTTATGGTTGTGGAAGTGTCTAGATCTAGGTTTCTGGTGTTTTCAAGCCGACCTCTTTTAAAGGTTGCTTTTGCACATTTCTCTAGGCCCATCTCCATTCCGATGTCATCACTGAAGGTTCTTACAGTGGTAAGGAGACCTGTTTGTTGGTCGTCGCTTTTGGCAAAGGTTTTCAAGTCGTCCATATAAAACAGATGGTTTACTTTGTTATCCAGGATTTCATATCCATACGTACTCTCGTTTAGCATTGTGCTGAGAGGAGCAAGTGCAATGCAAAATAATAGGGGTGATAGGGAATCTCCCTGGAAGATGCCGCTCTTGATTTGGATTGGCCTGGATGTCATGGATCCGCTGGAATGGTTTAGGTGCAAGGTTGTTTTCCACGTTTTCACACTTTCAGAGATGAACCATATGGTAGTTGGGCACACTTTGTACATTTCTAGTGTCTTCACAATCCACGAGTGAGGGACGCTATCAAATACTTTTTTGTAATCGATCCATGCTGTTGAGAGGTTTTTCTTTTTAGATTTGGCGTCTTCAAGCGCCATTCTATTAATAAGTAGTTGGTCTTTACAACCATAGCTTCCACGTCTACAGCCTTTCTGTTCATCTGGTAATAAATGGTTGTGTTCAAGGAAAGTATATGTTCCTTCTGCCAAGATGGATGTCAAGATCTTAAACATTGTTGGTAAGCAGGTGATGGGCCGGTAGTTTTTGGGGTTCTTAGTGTCTTCCGACTTGGGCAGTAGGTAGGTAATTCTCTCAGTTAGCCATGTAGGGCAATTGCGTGGATTTTTTACGGCTTCGTTGTATCCCTTACCAAGATCGTCATGGAGAGCATGTAGACTTTTTATTCAGAAGTTGGTAATTCCATCTATTCCAGGGGATTTCCAGTTGCTTGATTTCTTGATGGCCGCAGTAGTTTCGTCAAGGGTGATATCTTCCCAATTTTGGCCTTCCAGGTCCTTAAAACCATCTGCCTGTTTCTGTATCCAGGTTGCATTCTCATTGTGAGCTTTGTCTTTCTCCCGGATATTTTTCCAGAATTCCTCAACCTCCTCAACAGGTGGGGGCTCATTCACCTCAATTGTTTTCTTCCCTAGCTCACGATAGAAGGTCTTTGCGTTTTCTTTGAAGATTTTATTCTGTCTGAAGAAGGCACTTCTTTTTTCAAATCGCCTGAGCCTTTGTGCCTTAGCCTGGATCTTCTGTTTGAGTATTTCTTTAGCGATCTGTACATCTTCTTTGTTCTTGGTCTTTAGCTTTCGTTCTAGTTTTTCCTTTTTCCAATGTTTGATCTGCGCACCTTTCTCAACTTCACTCAGGGTGGAGAGGTCTTTTCTTAGTTCGTTGATTTCCTTTCGTATTTTGTCCTTCCAATATGGTTGTTTCTTTCTTTCTCGGTGTTTAAGCGGTCTTTTTCCTTGTTTTTCTGTGATGGTTGTCGCAGTTGCGTATATAAGTTGGTTAATTTGATTCAGATTGAGAGGAGTGGCGATCTCTTGTTTAATCTCAGCTATGGCCTCATTTGCATGCTTGAGTAGGGTTGTGGCTCGGTGATCAATCTTGATCTTTGGTAGTGGCAGCCTCTCGTTAACAGGAGATTCTTTTATAACTTCCCATTTCTGCAGTATCTGGGTTTTCATTTCATATGTTTCCCTGCAGTGTGGTTTTTCCGGTTCTAGCGACTGGCGGTGAGCAGGGTTTTCATTAGAGATTCTTTCATCATCGGCTCGTCTTTGAGTGTGTGTGTGTGCAGGTGTCAGGTTAGTTGATTCCTCAGTAGTCGAGTTTGTCTGCTTCACTCTCTCTCGGATGGTTTCGAGTTCCACATCAGTCAACCTTTTATTTTTGATGATATCCCTTCGTACATTAGCAAGCTTGTTTGCATCTATATTATTATCATTATTATTATTATTATTATTATTATTATTATTATTGTTGTTGTTGTTGTTGTTGTTGTTGTATTTGCGCGGCCTTGTCTGTCTTGTTGCTGTAATGAACTGTCTTCATTTTGTCACAGGTAACGACAAAGGAGGTAAAACGTCTGCCAAAGATAGTTCACCAACAAAGAGTAACTCAGGTAACAGTAGCTCCACAAAAACTGCTTCACCCAAAGGTACCTCACCAAAGAGTACCTCAGCAAAGACCACTTCACCTAAAGGTACCTCACCAAAGAGTACCTCACCAAAGACCACTTCACCTAAAGGTACCTCACCAAAGAGTACCTCAACAAAGAGTACCTCTCCAAAGAATACCGCAACAAAGACTACTTTACCCAAAGGTACCTCACCAAAGAAGTCCTCAACAGTGAGCTCCTCACCAAAGAGTACCTCTCCAAAGAGTACCGCACCAAAAGGGTCCCCAGGAAAGAGCTCCAGCAAGGACTCTTAGTAAACGTTACCTATCTAAAATGTTATAGATTACGGTATATATATATTTTTTACTTTAAATTATTTTTTTTACTTTAAATGTAATGGTCTAAGCTTTCCGTGAACTCACTTTTTTGTTCCTTGTAATTAGTTACTATAGTATAGCTAATTTTCGGTGGTCCAGTCGAAACAGAAGTATATCACGAGAAATTTCTGGGACAACCTCGCTCAGTGATTTTGGAAAGGCAATTTTCCTTCGTCTACACTTAATTTCTTAAATTTGTTGAACCCTATAACGTGAACAAGCAATTTTATATTACGACACATGTACATATAATTTGTCTCGCAGCTCGAATGTCATTAAGCCTGTTAAGAATCGCTTGAGTCTTCTGGTTGGCGGTACGAAAAATAATGAATCGTAATAATCGTTTTCAGTCAATGGTCTCATTGAGTTATTGAGACATGCGACGAATTACAACAAATGCATGGCTTGTTGGTGTGTAAGTTTTACATGTAACACGTTTTTGAAGTTTACTTGTGACAAGGAAAACAGCCCGTCTTGGTAAGAATTTTCTTCTCCAATAGATTAACACGATAACGAAGAGAACGAAAGCTGAGCAACAAAGTTGGTCGTTCTTTCATCAGATACGGAGAAAATTTAGCACTTGAACCAATTGAAACGTAAAGGAGAAAACATAAAATTTTTGGATTATAATGCGGGTTTAATTTCTAATTTAACTTTTTAATAGGTTTTCATTTAAAAATCACTCCCAAAATTGTGTAGAATGAAATAAAGTTACAGTTACTGATAAGGTTGTGTCTGACTTTTTATCTCTTAATTTTTATGCACAGTTTAAGATAGTTTCAAGAAAATGTGAGCCACGAAAATCTTTGCATCGAATGAAACTGAGATTAAACTAATGTGCAAGACTTTTCGCATGATAAATAGTTGGTGGGGATTTCGTGTTTTAAGATGGGTTAGGCTTGATAATCAGTTTGAAAAGAATGTGTGAAAGGCCAAAAACGGGTAATGTGGAGACTTTTTTAATTATATTTTCGGGAGAGGCGTATAAAGCCTGGTTCACACAAGCCGGACATAACGACATTATGATAACGACATAAAAAAGACGTTATGTTTGCAGTGTGAACATATAGATATGATGACATATTAGCGAGATAACAGCATGATCATAACGGCGTAAAGATAAATTAAACTAATCTTTTCCTGGCGCTGTTACACTGTGCAATGTTTCGTGCAACTTGTGTAACAACACCCTTGCGAGAAGAGTTGCACGAAACATTGCACCAAGTGTAACATAACCTGCAACGACTAAAATCGTTGCTAGACAAGTTGCACGAACCGTTGCAGAAAGTAGAACTCGATTCTAATTTCTGCAACGGCTCGTGCAGCTTGTCTCGCAACGATTTCGATTGTTGCAGGGTATGTTACACTTGGTGCATGTTTCGTGCAACTTGTTTCGCAATGGCGTTGCGACAAAAGTTGTACGAAACTTAATATTGCTTTGTAACAGCGCCGGCCTTTATAAAACCGCCGTAGAACAAAAAACTTATCACTCTTAATTCGGCTCCACGTTTGTTGTTGTCTTATCTTTGTGCGCGCGCTGCCTCGCATCAGCACCAAAGACTGGAGAGCGCGCGCGAAAACTGTGTTCGGCCAAGCAACTCACGACGACGACGCCAAATTCGACGACCAGAAGTAAAAATGCAATATTTGTAGCTACCACGCATGTCTATCACAAAACTTGAGTCGTCGTTCAGCTGTCGACGTCGGGCGACACATGGTTTTGAGGTAGTCTTCTGGAGCTGGGTATTCGTATCATTATTTTCTTTTTTCCTTCACATTTTAAGAAAGCAAATCACATGAAGACGTTGTTTTGGGCTTTCTGAGATCGAAAATATATTTTCAGGTGCTAATTGACGAGTTTGGAGCTTTTTATTCACTCGAGAAATTTCTCGTCTAGAATCGGAGATGGTTTCTTCGAGTTGTAAGCAAACATCTGGAAAAACTACGTCAGTACGCGCTATTCTTGGAATTTTATATTCATATAGGCTCAGAGGAAATGTGGCTATGAAAGTACTTTTTTATTCTTTCAAGTCAAAATTATATCTCACTACAAAAATACAATGAAAGCTGTATTTTTGGGAAGGCGGCTTCTCAGAAGCGCCAAATCATTTCCGAAAAATGTTTACCATCGGTGATGATGTTTTATGGCAGATTTTGACAAAACGACAATCCGCCCACTGTTTAAGCTGCCGAGTATTCCTCACAATTTCTTTAAGTTTAACAGTTTGATTATATGCCCTCAGTTTTTAAAGCTTTCTTAGCAGAATTATTGTACACATGATGAAGCCGGTTGTAAATAATTATTTCATTTTTCGGGAACACACAGAGTGCTTCCGTTCCTCTGTGTAAACATTTCATTTAAGACGGGATCTGTTAAGTAGCACTTTTCCTAGTAGCAGAATGTGTCGCTTCTCAAAACGAAATTCGGCAACACACTCAGCTACGATAACGTCAAGGAGGAAATCAAACTGGTCGTATGAATAATACGGAAAGTTGCGGTTTATAGAAGTGTTGAGCTCATTCGCAGCAAGAAATTCCACATCATCCAACTATTCCTCACAGTATGCAAACAATAAAGCTTCTCGAGTAGGTCTAAGGGATACCATAATTAACTTAACTAGCAAATAAAAAACCCCGTCATCTTCGCGTTGCTTACTTTTGTGTTTCCTGCCGAAAGACGTGGACCTCGACCTAGTCCCTCACGTGCACGGCCGCCGTCCATAGGGCCGTCGTCGTGAGTTGCTTAAGGTCTCTAATGTACGCTGTAAACTAGGAGGTCAACTGGAGTATGGCCGTCAAGTTGGATCATCATCATCATCATCATCATCATCATCATCATCATTATCATTATCATTATTATATTTATTAGGATACAATTAATGGGACATTTCACATCCCATTCATGGAAGGGCGGATGTACGGTCGTACGTACGTACGGTGACCAAAACCAAATTTTCACCAGCAGATGGGTTACCATATTTTCTTAACCATGGTGCTCCGCTTTGCGGCCCTTCGGGCCGCCGAAGCTCCGCTATAAGACGTCACCAAGTGTGTCTGAATTCAACCTCAGTCTCTCTCTGCCAGGGTTGTTTCAGTGGATGGAATGCCGACCCCGGAAAACTTTTGCGCAGACTGTATTTTGTACCAGTGATCACTGATGCATGACTGTGCTTAGGTTATTGAGTTCCGCATGGCCTCTAACGAAGGTAAGATTATCATTCTGTATTATAAGGTTGCGAATTGCGTTAATGAAATTTAAGTTTTTGTACCTAAAAATGCCGGTTGGTACCGAAACACCCTTAAACTTACTTAACTTAAGACTTATATATAAAGAAATTCGATCAATTCGAAACAAGGAAGTTGACCTTTTTACAAAGATCTTAATTCGTTTACGTCGACGAATCTCTGAAACCTTTCTCTAGTAAAAGTCTGCCAGCCTCTCTCACGACCTGTACATGTTTACTTAATTTAAAAGCGACGACAGGTTATCTATATCCGGAGCAATTGTAGAATACCCGGCCATTCCGAAGGTGCATTACTCTGAAACCCGTGATCCGTGCTACCGCAGTCAACAGATGAATAAGTAATTGTTCTAAGTATTAAACTGGAGTGCTACCGCGGTCCACGGTCCTATAGTGAATAAATAAGTAATTGTTCTAAGTATTAAACTGGAGTGCTACCGCGGTCCGCGGTCCTGTAGTGAATAAATATTGAGTAATTTTTCTAAGCATTAAACTGGAGTGCTACCGCGGTCCGCGGTCCCGTAGTTAATAAATAAGTAATTGGTCTTCGTATTAAACTGGAGTGCTACCGCAGTCCGCGGTCCCGTAGTGAATGAATGCGTAATTTAGCTGTGTATCTGAAAGCATAATGGTCAATATATAAGCTTAAATGCGTGTGATTTGGGGCATTGACGCTTAAAGAACGAGGTATACACACCTCTGTTTGTTGTTTGTTGTTTGTTGTTTGTTGTGCCTATTAACTTCAACTGTAACGCACGAGTGACCGCAGTAGCAAGACGTGACTGAGTAATATTAACTGGCGGGGTAATCGGCAATCTTAGCTCTGAGTGCATTTGCCTGCAATGTTTGTAAAGGAATTGATGCACACAAATTATACAGCAGTTTTTTAAAGTAATTCGCATTTGCTTTGTTTCTTTTTAGCAATAAGTGTCTCTGCTTTGCCACACTTTCTGATTGCTTAGCATAACTCACTCTTCTAATTTCGGCAAGATTCCCACACAGCCCCATTCATTAATTATGTTTACATTTTGTGACTCAAACTCTGTCCATACTTAATGTATGGGGCTGTGCGGAAATCTTTCCCTTATTTCTGAACCAAATTATGACAATCAAAACTGAAACCTGACCCTGCCACATGCATTTTCCCCACACTAAGTGCTGGTGGGTCATGTATCTTGTAGGGGGCCTCGATCGACATACCGACCGATGTATCGGTCGGTATGTTGATCGCTAGTCGGTCACCACTCGACCGACACGCAATCGACTTATCGACCGACTGTCGACCGATAGTCGACCGCTAGGCTACCGATATATAGATCGAGCGTCCACCGATATAGGCCAATGTATCGACCATAATATTTGCGGAAGACTGGAACTTAAGTTGTCCTAAAGAAAAACGATATAATCACATCCGACATGCCCAACTGTTTCCTTTGCTTGGACTTGAATCTGGTAACATGGAATAATGCGAGGTCTTGCTGACGTTCAATTACTACCCCGAAAGAAAAGAGGAATTACCGGAATGAGTGGACTGAGGGCCTTCCTTCTAATAAGTGCTCTCTTTTGGGCCCTCCTTTTCATTAAATGCACCCATAGTATATCATGCAGATCACTGAACGGGAAATGAGCATGTATCAATCAGCTAACAGAAAGTTGGTCAAGCGTCAGCAATATCAGTGTCGTGTCGGTCGAAAGTCGACCGACTAACGACCTGACATATCGACAGATACATCGCTGGATATGTCGATCGGGTGGTGGTGAGATATGTCAGTCGACGAACGACAGAAAGTCGATCAAGTGTCCATAATATGGCGGTGAAATGTCGGTGATCTATCAGTGAAATTTTCTGGACTGACGTTCGATGGTCTCTATCGGTAGGCTAGCAATCGACCGACGAGCGATCCCCGGGGAAGGGGGACCAAAAAAATTTAAGTACGGGGAGGCTCCGCCCCGAGGTCCGACCCCTTACCTTTTTATATACCATTTTTGACAGAAAAGGTACCCCGTTCGTATACCTTCCATTGACAAATGGTACCCCTTTCGTATACCTAAAACAGGAAGTCTTCTTGTCATTTTCATGTAGCGTTCAATAAATTAAAACAGTACAGTCGTAAGGTACGTGTGTTTGAAATATTTTAATGCAAGGCCCTTTTAAATACCTAAATGACAGATTTCCCTACCCTTTCATATACCTTTCGACTCGTGAAATCCCTACCCTTTCATATACCTGAAGCGTGAAAAAGGTACCCCGTTCTTGCGGAGCCTCCCCGTATAGGCCATTATAGGGAGTACAACCCCCCCCCCCCCCCCCCCCCGGGCGAGCGATCGGCATACTGACCGATACGTCGGTCGGTATGTCGCTCGAGGCCCCCTATAAGATAGTCATGATCCGTGCTGGATACATGTACATGTATTTCCTTGATGTTCTGACTCATCTTTTCACTGCATCAGAGTCGAGTCAAAAACACTGGTTTTGGCATAGCAACAGTCAATTTGGCAATTCAATTTGGCAATTCAATTTGACGAAGGGCTATCACTCGAAACATCAGCTTTTTGAATCTCTGTACGGTGGTCAATTTGTATTATCGACTTCGTTGACAAACCAAATTGTGGTATTTTAATGTTAATGTTGTGCACGTCTATCAGATAAACCGCTACCACCAGAAAATCAGGAAGTAGAAAGCTCTGGAGCTGCTGGGGGTAAGGAAGAAGACAAGCCTGAAATTAAGTTTGTACTGAAGTTTAAATTATTATTATTATTATTATTATTATTATTATTATCAGTTATTTCTTATTCTTCAGATTTCACAACATTTTTCCTTTGTTTGTTCAATTTGTACTATAATCTCCATTTTAAAATGTTTATAACAACGTTTTTGTACAGTGGCTGCTTGATCAAATCATTGTATCTGTATTGACAATCGTGGGCCCAAATTAACTGCATGGCTACCCGCTGTTGTGGTCACCTTGCCTATGACAAAGTTAAAAAAATGAATTTCTGTGTCCACTCTTCTTCATCACTGGCATTTTAGTAATCACTTGATAATTAAAGCAAACATTATTTTTATTTCCTGGATTACATAGGGTACTATGTCAGGTTTATCTTTAAAATTAACTTAACACATGCAAAAGACACTCAGTACAAAAGAAGTGACTTTCACTACTGCAAGAATTTTAAAAACATAAACGATTTTCAATTGGTTGCAGGGAGATGTGTAACATTTTAATATTTTTTTTTTTCATGTTTCTTTGTCTTTTACCTCAAGGTACCATGAATTATCTGCAGCGAGTTCTGAATGGCTTGAAACTTTGTACTTGTACTGGATCTGAATCTGGATCTAAGGAGCCTACTGAGGAGGAGGAGAAGGAAAAACCTGAACAGTTGCTAAAAGAAGTAACATTTAAAGGAGTTGCAAACTACATCAAGAATGGACGTTGTGAGTTTAACCTGGCAAATGACTAATACTGACTGTATTTGCAAAACCATTCAGCACACTGTATGTAGTGTTTAATAAATGAGAAGACGTGTGTTTTCCCAAACTTCGGAAAATATTTCGGATAATTGGTACAGGCCTTTTGGGCAACCAAGCCCAATTTATTTCTCAATTTTATAGTGTGCTAAATTCTTAAAAGATCATTAAAAACATTACAAATCGAATTTCTGGCAACGAACCTAGCTGATGTAAAATAGTTTTTCCAGAGTTTTGAGAAACGGCCATGCCAGGAGTGTTATATCAAGTTTAAAACATGAGGTGCAGCCGAGTGTTTATTAAATTGCTTCAAAAGCTTTACTCATGTACATCTGTCTATTCTTACACTAATAGTTAGATTTTGGGTTATTTTGGCTACTAGAAAATCGGACATAAAATTTAGCCGTATCTGTATCAGAATTATAAAGACACTCATAAAAATTAATTTCTTTTGTATTTTGTTCATGAGTTATTAATGATTTTTTGAAATGACTGTACTATTTCCTTGCCGGACGGAACGGGCAAACGAAGGGACAATGCGTTAGGAGCTGAGGCTTTTTGAAGTTTGGCGTGAAGGGAGATGAAATGGCGGGTTAGCTCGGGTTTGCAAGGAATCGAGGTGAGAGGATGTCGGCCGAGAACGCTGGCCATATGCGAATTAGAAGAATTATGAGGGATCCGAGGCTGGAGTTCTGTAAGGATGCACGGGTGGGGACGG
The DNA here is from genome assembly GCA_016490735.1 of Pachyseris speciosa. NCBI lineage: Eukaryota > Metazoa > Cnidaria > Anthozoa > Scleractinia > Pachyseridae > Pachyseris > Pachyseris speciosa. Next base: position 446,548 of record JAEMWC010000226.1, read on the forward strand.
ATCGGGTCTGATGTTGGAGGAAGCTAGTCATTCTTGCGTAGGAGCATCGGAACGGCGCACCGGGACGGGGTATTTCCTCTTTGTGCAGCTTAGGACTGGATGGTCACGCTTGCACACCACGCAAACGTGGCGCAGGGGGAAGTCTTGCGTGTTGCAGTCGTCGTACCATGACTTCGGCTGCGTATTGTTGGGTGGTTGTTTGGGAAGCGGGGGCCTGGGGCTAGGACGGAAGGAAAAAGGCCTGCTTGACCGAATCAAAAGAGTCCCCCCAACTCGATGCTCCGCAGAACCTTGTAATGGAAGGCCCGAACCGCTGACCATTTGTAGGAGCCCGCCAAAACCATCAGATTGCAAAAATGATCAAGGAGATGAGATCGCAGTAGTAGCCTCTTTCATGAACTCACAATTACTGATTTTTTTTCCGCGGGTTTTGCCGTCATATTAAAAAATTGCCAGGATCCCCTACTGCGATAGCCTCCTTCGCAGACGTCTTTGGGCTCGTCACGCGTTCCTTGCCCACGAACATCTGCTGAACTGAACTGCCACTTCCGTTCGTCGGCGGTTAGCCTTTGTTTTGAAGAAACCAATAAAGAGCTGCGTAAGAATGGAAATCGACACCCGATTCACGTGCATCGTCTGTGAAAATAATCCAGGGGTCGAAGTCCTACTTACCATAGATTGGAAAACGAAATATGATTGGCTAACCGCCGCGAACGGAAGTGGTAGTTCAGTTCAGCAGACGTTCGTGGGCAAGGAACGCCTGACGAGCCCAAAGACGTCTGCGAAGGAGGCTATCGCAGTAGGGGATCCTGGCAATTTTTTAATATGACGGCAAAACCCGCGGAAAAAAAATCAGTAATTGTGAGTTCATGAAAGAGCTTAGGCTCACCTGGAGAAAAGATGTGAGGCCATTCTTGCGGAGCAACGATCTTTTGAGAGGCTTTGAGATCACCAAGCGATTTTTCCCCGGGCTGTTTTTCGGCTTTTTCTCGATGAGGCGGTGTTTCTTGTAACTTGAGCTATGCGAGCTGAAGTTTCAATGGAACACGCTCGATTTGCAATGATTCTGTTTCTTTCTGAAGTCTGAGGCGAGCTAACTCGTCAGATGACTGGGGGATAACGTGAGTTGTCGACTTCCCCGAATGATCGCGAGAGTCGGGCGGGAGACTGACTTTGAGTTTCTTGTCTTTTGAGGCTGAAAGAGTGTGGCGTGCTTAGGGAGCTTTAGCAACGACGACGGCGACGGCAACGAAAACCTCACTTCAAAATAGAACTTCTCGTTTTTGTAACGCTTTCGCTATTATTCCAATTTGTTTAACTTGTAAAATACTGGCGAACTATTTAGGGACTAAATTGTTATGAACGCCATTAAAGTAAGGAAAAAGAAAGAAAACTTTACAGTCACACGCTCCCGTTCTCGAGAAAACCTAAAATTTGGTCATTTCACGTTGTTGTTTTGCAGAGGACGCGAAAGAAATGTACCAAAATGTAAAACGCACGTGCAGAGCCATTGTTTTTGTTCATTAAGGGTATTGTTTTGTGGCGTTCTCGTTGCCGTTGCCGTCGTCGTTGCTAAAGCTCCCTAATACGGCCTGGCCGGCGAGGTCGAGTGGACTGCGATCTGGCAGTGAGGGGAAAGAATCCCAGGCGAAAGCGTCGGACAAGTGGCGAGAAGAAATCGTACGCTAGGTTTTTGTTGTGCCCATGCTTCCAGATAAGGTTTGTTTAACGGCGGGAAAAGAAACAGCGAAGGATTACAGCGAGTGATGAATCAACGCTAGCTACTCTTGCGACACGGACACGGGGATGAAAGACGACACCGTAGCGTAATGACAAACAAATAATTAACCTAAATTTCAATCAAATTTTGAGCAGATGAATTTTCTTGTTTTGTAGGTTCAAACATCATTGTAATGACTGGTGCAGGCATCTCCACTGCAGCAGGAATACCTGACTTTAGATCTCCAGGCACCGGTCTCTATGACAACCTGCAGAAATATGACTTGCCCAGCCCCCAGGCAATATTTGACATTAAGTTTTTCAGGGTAAGCAGAGTAAAATATTTAAAAGAAAGGGTTAAGCTTATAGATGGAAATGTTTGATGGTCAGGTTCAGTCCAAACAAAAAACATTCTATGTGCAGATGGCAGATATCTTGTAGAACAACACAATCCAATTTCCAAAAAAAATATATTAATTGAAAGCATTAAGTTTTCAAACAAGCAACAGCTGAATTATGTTTGGGAATCAAGCCAGCGCTTTCTTTTGAAATAAGTCATCTCTCAGATCTACGGCTAATGACAAAATTAAATGAAGAATGATCCTCGCAGTTGTGAACGCAATTTATGCAATTGCGAAAAGAAGCCTGAAAAAAATTCAGGACTTCAACGGGGTTTGAACCCGTGACCTCGCGATTACCGGTGCGATGCTCTAACCAACTGAACTATGAAGCCACTGACGTTGGGAGCAGGTCAATTGTGGGTTCATATGTTCCCGTGAAAGAAATGAGTGTGAATGACATATGAAATGAATCATATATGAACTGCGGAAATGAAATCAAATGAAGAATGATCCTCGCAGTTGACACACTTCCCACTGTTCCGCTGTCCCCCAATGTTGGGTGACAGGATCTCGTAAAAGAATTTCGAGAAAAAACACTGAGAGGGAACGGTGAGCCGCCAAAGGTAGAAAATATCTGTTTGGTGTGTTGTACATGTCTCAAGTAATTTTCTCACCGACTGTAGGTATCTTATAAGAGTTTGAATGAAAACAATGATTAATGAAAGCTTGATTTGCTGGGTAGATGTTTGACCTTAGCTTTCAGATTGCAGTAGTCTGAGGCAGATACGTTGATTGGCATGGCTTTATAGTTTTCACTGTTGCCAGTAGTAATAAAAACAATCAGTTTCATGTAAATTGTCTTGTTTAATCAACAGGACAATCCAGAGCCTTTCTTTACTTTGGCCAAGGAACTTTATCCTGGCAAGTTCCTAGTAAGTAATTAATTCCATTCCTCCGTTTACACTGTTAAAGGGTTATTTAAGAAGAAATTGTTATCAGTGGTGATGATTTGATGTATTTGCCCTTGAAATTCAAGAATTAATTCAGCTTAATAAATATTTCTTATTTATAAATAAAAAAGCCAGTTAATGAAAACAAACAATCAGAATCATATTTGGTTATAATTTTCCTTTGCTTTTGGTCAACCAGATGAGAGAACAGATCGTAAATTATGTCATACTTTGCTGCATGTGATTAAGTGTCTGAAAAAATAAGGCAACATACAGAGAGAAAAGTGGGCTATAGCTATTACACTCAAATTTTCAATAATTAAATTGTTAGTTAATTAATAACCTTTGCATTAATTGTAACCTAATTAATAGTGAGAAGGTAAAAGTTCACTTTTTTTTTCACTTCATTTCAATAATTTATGATATACAATTCAGAAAAATACACAACCTGCATGTAGCAAAGTTAATCAAGGTGGGTTATGTAACTTACAATCAAATTTAGCATAAAGTAAAACAAGTTCAAAAATAAATAGATAAGTAAGTAAGTAAATATCTAAATAAATAAATAAATAAGTATACACATACATTCACAGATAGCTAGCATTTACACGAGAAACGTAGAACATATTAAGTATAGAAAGTATTCTAATTTACATAGAAATACGTTTACATAGAAAGACATAGAAAGTATTTTAATTTAAATAAAAAGTTTGAATAACCTGATCACGTTCATGTTTCCTCAGCCTACAATTTCTCACTATTTCATCAAGATTTTGCATGACAAAGGACGGTTACTACGAAATTACACTCAGGTAAAATCTAAGGTATCTTAAGGCCGTGGCAAACAAGGACACATTATTGCGGACACATTGTTGCTCATGATGTTTCTTGGGTGCATAAACAATCAGGACACAAAGCAAAATGTTGTGTTTCCATGCTGCGCAAACTGGGAAACATTTTTTGCGGGCACAAAATGTTTCTGGTAAAAATCAGAAACATATTTTGTGTCTCGGACACAAATCTTGTGTCCGCAACAAATGTTGCGTGCGCGGGAAAACAGCGAAACGTTTGTGCCAGTAACAATGTGTACTCTACAATGTGTCCTCGTTTGCCAGGGCCCTTAGCTCATACAATTTTCATGCAAGTAATTCAAAACTTAAATGCATGCAGCAAGGCATTTTAATGCAAGCAAATGGAATAACTAAAACACAGTGTTCTGGTGTAACGAGGCTGTAAAAGGGACTGTTTTCTAAGTTTTGGCTTCTTAATTTTTTAAATTATAATAGTCTGAAGAAGACAATCCTTAGCTAATACACAATTTTAGTGTTTGACAAGGAATTATCTATTAGGTAACTTTCATTGTAGTTTAGTAAATATTGTATAATAACATTTCTGTTAGGAGACATAAAATTGTTATATAGCTACTCTTAAAAGAAAAAAAAGTTCATGTATTTATTTATGTATGATGACAGAAATAGTAACATTTTTTGAAAAGCACAAAAGGTAATAATTAGATTTCTCCATCTTTTAAAGAGTCAATGATATGTAAATACAAATATAATACTTAGAGTAAAAGTTGGCGGCACAGTCAAGTAGCTTAAAAATAATTGTTAATCAGTGACTGGAAGCCAATGGTATTCTACATTGTTTCTCAGAATATTGATACTTTAGAACGTGTGGCTGGCATCCCAGCAGATGCCCTTGTTGAGGCACATGGATCATTTAACACAGCTCACTGCCTCAGCTGTAGGAGAGAGTATGCGCAGGAATGGATTCGAGGTACCGCTGCAAAGGATTTTGATTATAAATCAACTTTTCTTTGTGAGAAGTTACCAGAAACAAATGAACTCCACTCACTGCATGTTGTCATATTATTTACAATAGACTTATTTATTTAGTAATGGCAAGTGTTAATATTAAAAACGGACAATGTGCCAACCACTCAGTCAGGGAAAGCCTTGGTTATAGAGACCATGTTAATTTTAGCCAATGGGTTGCTAGCCTAATGGTCAAATTAAAGCAAAGAGGACTATGTTAACTTAGTTGTCAAATTACTTTTTCTTTTTGCAGATGAAGTGTTCGCAGATAAAATCCCTCATTGCCCTGAATGCGATGGAGTTGTTAAGCCAGGTTGGTTAATTATTTTATGCATAGTTTAATAAAATGAGCAGGAGTCTTTTATGAAGTGTTTTAAACTAGATAAAACATGAACTGCAACTTTTTTGAACAGTTTCAAAAAACTTCTGTTGTAGATCTATTCATTTTTCTAATAATCCTTGGGTTTGTTATTATTTTTTCGGAGAAAATTGGACGTAAAATGTAGCCATGTCAGATATAAAAACACTCATAAACATTTTTTTTTTGTATGTCCTTCATGAATTATTAATCAGGTTTTGAATCAGTTTACATATAATGGAACTTACGCAGGTGTAAACTGGAACCTAATTCTCAGGTTAAATACATATTTAATGTCAGATAAGTAATCTGGTAAGCTTAGAGTACTAGAGTATTTTGGTCACTACAGCTGTTATATGTGCTTTGCCATATTAATCACAATTTTATTAATCAAACAAAGCCTCATTTCCTTGAATCCTTTTTTCAGACATCGTATTTTTTGGCGAGTCTTTACCTGAACGCTTCCACAAGTTAGTCAAGGAGGTAATAATAACTTACTGATAAAAAGTAAATATTCCTAAACTTCAGATTAACACACTAAAGAGACTAGTGTATAGTGTGGTAATTTCAGAGGAGAACCAATATGCATCTAACAGCTCAACTCCACCCATGGATGATGTTATTGAGCATCATTTACTATTTTAACAGGATATGGCCAAATGTGATCTGCTGATTGTGATGGGTACCTCATTAGTCGTGCAGCCATTTGCTTCACTCATAGACAGGTAAGATGAAGTAACCATACATTAGTATGTGTATTTTGCTCTTGTATTTGTATTTGTATTTTTATTTTCCTCCATTTAGCATTAATTACAGAACTATTAATTACAGAGAATGAAGTAATACTAAATAGGAGAGGGGCACATCTTACGTTTGGTTCTGTTTGGTGCTGTAAGTTCAGGTGCATTTGACTAGCGAGTGAAAGTGCAATGATTAATTTGACTGTAAATGATTTCATTGGTGTGTTATTGCGCTACTGATCTGTATTTCTGTAGAGTTCCAGAGACAACTCCAAGATTGTTGATTAATAAAGAGAAGTGTGGACAACAGGTAGGACAGAATTTGCAAGACCTTCTGCTTCTTCTTGAGCTTCCAACGCACCTGAGGTACACTCATGCATCGTTGATTTTTTTGGAGGAATCTTTTTTTTTTATGCGTTACAAGGCTTATATACAACACTGTTAACCTATATGTAACAAAGCTTATAATGAATTGGAGGGATCTTCTTATGATAACCACTTTTCTGTCTTGTTTGTCCCTTAGGTTTGTTCTCTGTGAGGGAATCTCATATGCTAAATGTCTTTTGCTTTTTAGGTGGATTTCTTTGCATTGTTAATGGGAATGAGGAGCGGATTTCAATTTGATAGCGATGATAATTACAGGTTATGTAATAATGTAATAATTAGTTAGTTCATTATCATTATCACTGTCACTATCACTATCAAAATCATTATCATTATCATTATCATTACAAGGATATAATTTTTGTACTCTTAGCTACTATAAAGAATTTATCGAGGCAATCAGCAGTCTATACGGCCCATCCCATTCTCTGAAGTAAAAGTTAAAGACACGCTATTTCCCGCCATTATGCGGCGGTACGTTTTACCCATCTCTCAGTTAAATTTTGCCTGCGACAGTAGAGTCTCGGCATATTACTCTTCGGTTTAGATGTGTCAAGATTTGTGCATTCGTTCAGTCGTGTGCAGTTCAAATATTAAACAGTTTGATTGAGTTCTCTAATAACTTGCTTTATTATACTAATAACGTCTGTGTTTCTCCTTTTTTGCTCTTTTTTTTTCCTTCGTCTTCTTCTTCCTTTGTAGAGATGTGATGTGGCAAGGCACCACTGATGATGGTTGTGTCGCACTGGCTGATGCCCTGGGGTGGAAGGTGACCAGCTGATAATCAATGCTTGGCAGTTCGTGTTTAGTTCCACGAAACTAAAGAATTTTCGTTTTACGTGAGATGAAAAAACAAGATTTGCTTTCAAATTGAAGCTCCATTTCCTTGCATATTCTAGATAGCTACAGAAGTCTGTTGTGTTGTTTGATGGGATAGAAAAAGTTCCAAGAGTGACGGCTTGCTTTTCTCAATTTTTAACAGGATAAGCTGTTGACACTTGTTGAGAGGGAACACAAAAGGCTGGAAAGTGCTGATAAAACACCGAAATCAAAAGGTGCTAATTACTTCGGTATCAATTGTTTTATTATTATTATTATTATTATTATTATTATTATTATTATTATTATTATTATTATTATTATTATTATTATTATTGTATTTACGCGGCCATGTCTGTCTTGTTGCTGTAATGAACTGTCTTCATTTTGTCACAGGTAACGACAAAGGAGGTAAAACGTCTGTCAAAGATAGTTCGCCAACAGAGAGTAACTCAGGAAACCGTAGCTCAACAAAAACTGCTTCACCCAAAGGTACCTCACCAAAGAGTACCTCAACAAAGACTACTTCACCCAAAGGTACCTCACCAAAGAAGTCCTCAACAGTGACCTCCTCACCAAAGAGTACCTCTCCAAAGAGTACCTCACCAAAAGGGTCCTCAGGAAAGAGCTCCAGCAAGGACTCTAAGTAAACGCTACCTATTTAAAATGTTATAGATTACGGTATTTCTTTCCAGTCGCTCTTCCTTAGGTTATTTTCCGTAGTTCTGAACCTCTATATTTCTGGCTGGTATTTTTTTTACTTTTAATGTAATGGTCTAAGCTTTCCGTGAACTCACTTTTTTGTTCCTTGTAATTAGTTACTATAGTATAGCTAATTTTCGGTGGTCGACGCGAAACAGAAATATATCACGAGAAATGTCTGGGACAACCTCGCTCAGCGATTTTGGAAATGCAATTTTCCTTCGTCTACACTTAATTTCTTAAATTTGTTGAACCCTATAACGTGAACAAGCAATTTTATATTACGGGACATGTACATATAATTTGTCTCGCAGCTCGAATGTCATTAAGCCTGTTAAGAATCGCTTGAGTCTTCTGGTTGGCGGTACGAAAAATAATGAATCGTAATAATCGTTTTCAGTCAATGGTCTCATTGAGTTATCGAGACATGCGACGAATTACAAGAAATCCATGGCTTGTTTGTTGTGTAAGTTTTACATGTAACACGTTTTTGAAGTTTACTTGGTAAGAATTCTCTTCTCCAATAGATTAACACAATAACGAAGAGAACGAAAGTTGAGCAACAAAGTTGGTTGTTCTTTCATGGGACTATCAGCTGATATGTTTTCTTGAAAATTTGCTGCTCTTGACACTGCTTATGGACTTGTTAGCAAATGTCTAAGGAAACTAACAGACTGATATTTGACCAAGATGTCATCAGATACGGAGAAAATTTAGCACTTGAACCAAACGTAGAGTAGAAAACATAAAATTTTGGGATTAAATGGCTGGTTTAATTTCTAATTAATCTTTTTAATAGTTTTTCATTTAAAAATCACTCCCAAAATTGTGTAGAATGAATTCAAACAGTCATTAATAATTCATGAGCTCGACAACCTATCACATCCATTAAAATTGGTCACGTGCTCGTGTTTTAAAGCCCGGTAAAACACTGTCAAACCCCAGGCGGCATTTGATTTCAGTCCCAGGGGGGAGCGGGGCTGATTGTGATATTCTGTATATAAAAATTTTAACCTCATTAGTATTCTTTATATAAAGAATACTAATAGTGTAATGGCCAGCTGAATAAACAGAACTTACAAACAAAACAACTTTGATGCAATATTCAATTTCTTTATTCCAAAGTTAACATTTACGAATAGTTTATTAGGTAATATGGTACAGTACATAAACTATTTCTGTACAATATTGAACGTACAGTTATTGAACACAGATCTTGTAAACATTTCGGTGCTGGCACTAAAGCGTTCGTGGAGGATAAGTTTCTCCTGTGTCTTTGCATACTTCCATGATGAACTTCGTCAGCCAAAAGTTGAGAGACTCTGCCGTCATGTCGCAAATGTTCGTTTCCAAATCTTGAATTGGAGAAGTTTCCACAGCAGATCCGCTTTCTTCCTCAAAGGCTTTCTTATTTGTTCTTCCGGCCTGTCACTCCCCAAAAATCTTCATCGCCCATTTATTTACCGAACGGGTCGACTTAGGGACAGCATTTTCCAATATTTCACTTTCTTCCTCCGCGCTTTTTGGCTCACGAAACGTTCGGTTCAAAGCGATGTGGTTTTTGGTGTTTCATTAATAAAAACAAGTTTGCATGTTCCCTAGAGATTTTCGCTTTTGAAGCCGTTCAATAAACTCGCGGGTCGTGTTTTATCGGGTTATAAAACCTTCGCCTCGTGGTTTTATAACCCGATAGAACACTCCCGCGAGTTTATGAAACAGTACATAAAGTTATAGTTAATGATAAGGTTGTGTCTGACTCTTTTGTAAGTCCTATCTCTTAATTTTTATGCACAGTTTAAGATAGCTTCAAGAAAATGTGAGCCGCAAAAATATTTGCATCGAAATGAAACTGAGATTAAACAAAGGTACAAGACATTAATTATGCATTCAATCTTTGTTCTAAGAAAACAATAGCGGTAACAATGGTAAGCCTTTGGGACTTTTGCTCTTTGTTTCTGAAGTTCTTTATTTTTTTCTAAGTCTCTTTTGGAAACAGGTAACTTTTGGCGCGTTTTTCCTTCCTAAGCCCTATTTTCAATTACATGTTGCTAGGTTTTTTTCCGGAGTTTTAAAGTAATTCAGTTTTTGCTGTGCATTCGTAGGTAATTCAAATTAATTTTAGCGGCAGGGTTAGCGGTTAAATCGCTGTATGGCTATCGTCAATCTGTTGTAATTGCAGACAAAATGTTTGAAAATAAAATAATTTTCTTACCAGGTGTATCTCGTTCTTTTCTAACCTTGTCGAAATTTTGCTGGAGCTCAAGACTTAAGTTTCTTATGAGGCGAAAATGTAAATTTTCCTTTTCTTGCGCGCATCACGAAAAACAGATCACGAAGGGAGCATAGACTGTTTACTGGTGCGTTTGGAACCCTCTTCCTCGTCTTTGCTGACTTCGTAGAGGTTAGCGATATGCATGAGAATTTTTCCAAAGTGTTCTTTGCCGTAGTGCTGACGCCACATGTATTCCTGTAGGTCGCCCTGGAAAAGTCTTTTGGATGTTCCTGTTCAGAATAAACCTCGCTTTACTCCCGACCATATAAATTCAATGCCCCGTGTATGGGCACCAGTGTCTGGTTCTTAGACGTTTAGTCGGTGGTTGGCATGGCTTGTTCTTCAAGTGAGGTTTCGTGCACTGCTTGAGTTGTGGTACATTTGTGCGCCCAAGTGTATGTTGGGGCCAATACTTTTTGATGAAAAGCTTGCTGCCATAAAACCATGATATATGGCGCAGTGATGCCATTCCATCGCAACCACTCTTCGAGCATCGCCACTCATGCCCTTCTTGCGATGAAGCTCTTGTCCAGCTGAATACGTTACTGCACACAGGTTGAGGACGTTTTATCGCATCGAGAGCAGGTTTTATTCCTTGCACCAGTCTATGAGTCCGTCGTGATCCTGAAGGATCTTCGTGAGAGCGATCAAGTTCATTTGGGCCATTTTCGCGCGACAAAACACGTCGTTTTGGTATACAGCAGACGGGAAATAAATATTCCTAATTTGCTTTTTTATATATCTAAATGGATCGATCAAAGGGTGGAGGAAACGCATTCTTTTGTGCAAAGAAGGTCTCTCGTGCATTTCTTTTGTGTATATTGTTATGAAGATTTTTTCAGATGGATAGGTAAGATAAAACTTAGTTATTGACGAGTACCTTGCAACTGGTTTGTGTAGCGCAGTGGTAAGGTGACGGACTGGTAGCAGAAAGCCGAGTGTAGGGCGATGGATCAAAGCCCAGTAGAGCAGTCAAATAAATTAAAAGAGAGAGAAAAAGGGGGCCTTGGGATAGAAAAATAGTGAGAAAATAGTGGGGAAAAGAGTCGGGGGAAAAGGAGGAATGTGGGACAGAAAAAGAGAGAGAAACGACACGGTTAATTGAATCCTCTATTGTTGCTACAGTAAGTAATAATGAGCAATGTATATATGCAAAACCCTTGGGAATAAGTCATTGTCTTAAAAAACAATGAAGCGCATACATAATTAATGAAAAAGAATGTATAATTAATGTATGGGGCTATGTGGAAAATTTTCCTTTACAACGTATTAAACTAGCACAACTGCAAGCCGTTTCCTTTTTTCGCGATTTTCAAGCATCTTACCCACGAGAGCAAAGGTATAAATGAGATCAAGCATGTCGTCCTGAAAAGTATCGGCGCTTAACATATTTGTGACCCAAGTCCATAATAATAATATAATAATAATAATAATAATAATAATAATAATAATAAATTATTGCTTATATAGCGCTATTTACAATAAAAAGATCAATAGCGCTTTACATAATAAAATCTATAAAAATCAATAAGTCAAGTAATTAGGATATTTACAATAAGTTAAAAAGTTAGAAATAATACAATTTAAAAGGTGATTACAAGTCTAAAAGGTAAAATAACATTTATACATTTAACCACTAATCAAAAAAAAATTGCTTAAAAAGGAATGTCTTGGTTGACTTCTTAAAAACTTCTACAGATTGAATAGTGCGTAGTTGTAATGGGAGCATATTCCACAAATGCGGTGCTGCCGCCTGAAATGCGCGCCCACCCAGGGTTACAAGCATCTTCCCACTTGGTGGCTCCAATAAAATACCTGAATTGGATCTGAGATTGTACGAGGACTTGCATTTAATAGATAAAAGATTGCTAATATATCTTGGTGCGAGGCCATGAATGGCTTTGAAAGCTAATAACAGAATCTTAAATTGAATGCGCGCTTGCACTGGTAGCCAGTGTAAGTCATAGAGTACCGGAGTTATGTGGGAATATCTCCCAATATCCATTATTACTCTGGCGGCAGCATTTTGCACGCGTTTCAATTTAGCTATTTGTTCTTTGGGAAGGCCATACAGTAAGGCATTACAGTAGTCTAATCTGCTCGTGATGAATGCGTGTACCAGATTGAGTAAGCTGTCTCTCGTTAAATTCTTCTTAATGCGTCTGATATTGTGTAAGTAGAAAAAAGCTGTCTTACATACGCTTGTGATGTGGTCACACATATACAGGTTGGGATCGAGGCAGCAACCTAGGTTTCGAACTCGCGAGCTAGGATTTATCTCTCAACTACCTACTTTGATGTTCATAGCCTGCAATTTACAAAGTTGCTGCCGAGTTCCAATAATCATAAACTCGGTCTTATCATCGTTGATAAGGAGTCTGTCCTGGATCAGCCAGCTCCTAATTTTCTCGATGCAACATTCCATCGAACGAACTGCATCCTCCTGGGACGTTGTACTGTTAGGCTTGAAGCTCAGGTAGATTTGCGTGTCGTCAGCGTAGCAGTGTGCGTGTGGGAGCTGATCCCCAACAACCGTGAACAGTTTGGATGCCTAAATAACAAAAAGCAAGGGGCCCAGACAGGACCCTTGTGGGACACCACAGTCCAAACTGAAGCTCTCTGAAAGAGATCCCATGACGGAGATTCGCTGGCCTCTGTTGGCCAGGTACGACTTGAACCATTCTAAGGCCACTCCACATATCCCGAGCTCCTCGTTCAGACGTTTTAGCAGAATGTTGTGATTTACCGTATCGAAAGCGGCGCTGAGATCAAGCATGACCAGTAATGTAACTTCTTGAGTGTTCATTTTCATGAGAATATCGTTCGTAACTTTAACAAGAGCCGTTTCCGTGCTATGATTTTGACGATATGATGACTGAAACTCTGGGTATAGTGAGTGAGTCATCATATGGGTGTGTATCTGTTCAAACACCGCTTTTTCAACGAGCTTTGAAATGTACTGCAGATTGCTAAGTATGAGGGCTGCAACATCAAAAGAAAACGTGAAAGCGCGCGGAAACGACTGAACACGACTTCCGGTGTTCAATTTGCTGTTCTGCCATTGGTCGTCACGTTGTCTTTGCTAAATCAGCCTAAAGATTAGACAATGGATACGACAAACACTAACGTCTGGCTTTTCCTACACGCTTGATGTCTTGACAAGTAAATATAGTAATTCATTCATTCGTTCAGCACGAACTCCTGCCATGGCCACCTCGTTGTGATTTTTTCTAATCCGCTAGGTTTTATTTAAACGAATCTCTGGGAGCCATGGTTGTTTGACCTAACCATTAACCATCTTTTCACTTCTTTATCAGCATTTTTCTTTTTTTCCAAAAATGCATCCGAGACATCTGCTTCTCGAGAGGCTAAACAGGAAAACTTGTTTTCCGCAGCAATGTTTTTCCTAGTTCACTCACGGTTATTTTCGGTACTATATACAGTAGCGCGCGCTTGAGAGCAAACAATTATCAGTTGTTACGATGAACTTTTACAATTCATAAACGAATTAAGTTCACTGTGGTAAAGAACGCTGTGTTTTCAAATCTTTTCGCGAAAAACAAGGATCACAATAACTCTTCAACAAAAGTGAACTTGTTATCATGGAGGTACGTAGATTTACATGTAAAGGATTCAGTTTGCTGAAGTTGTTGTTTTTAATACTCTTGTTAATGTAACAACACTGAAGTGTAAAACAATGAAACGACTACAGCAATATTCTATTTATATCAAACAATCTTTAGGTACTGAGAATTTCCAGATTAAATTAAATCAGTTTTAGGCCGGCGGTCCAAACTACTAGACAAAATCAGATTTCTTGTCAGTTATAAAGAGATGAAAGTCCCTCCGCCATATTTCGTATTGTTGTTTAGTCACGTAGCGTGACACATTGTGCACGCTGTCGTTTCGCTTTGCTTGCACGCTGATGTTTAGTCATTGTCACACGTTTCGCGCATAATTAGCTTGCTACCTATATTACCGCTTTGTATTTACCGTTTGCTTTGTATTTGCATCTTGTCTTCGGTTAGTAAACGTGATCTCTTCTGCTCGGAGTTTTGGCTTAACTTACTGGCGTGGTGGCAGCGCCGACTCTTCCAAGAACCCATAGAGACAAGGACGTTACAGTGTTCTTCGATATTTGCCGCTTCTCTGAGCAACCAAACCAGAATTCGTGAATCGTAGACTCGATGACTTCACACAGAGCGCCGAAACAGTGGTCGCTTTCTTCGAATGAAACTATCACTTCGATCGATGCCTGGGAAAACAATTTAAAGTACATCCTTTCCCTCGATCCGAACTTTGCAGACTTTCTTACTGATGGATCGTCGTGGGGAAAAAAAACAAACGCTACGCCTCTACGTGGTTTCTCCAACGATCCTGAATCTGTTTCAGCGGCGAGAAGAAGGACTGCTGCACAAAAGGTAACACATTTGGAAATGATGCTCGGCCAAATTGCCAATTACGCCCCTATCATTTCCCGGAGCTCAATCGTCAAGAATTCTACATCTATTAGCGGCGTTTGGCAAACGATCCGGCAGCATTATGGCTTGCAGTTAACCGGTTCCCGTTTCTTGGACCTCGCGAATATTTCTCTAAAGCCCGAACAACGTCCTGAGGATTTATTCCAAAGCTTAATGGCCTTCATTGAGGACAACCTGCTCACTACATCCAGCGGAATCACTCATCATGGAGAGATTCCTGACACTGATGAAGAACTATCTCCATCCCTCGAAAATTTTGTTGTTCTTACCTGGTTACGCCTACTCCATCCCAGCCTTCCGCGGCTTGTGAAACAGCGATATGGAACCGAGTTACGTAGTAGGACGTTGGCCTCTGTGAAACCTGAGATCTCTCAAGCTCTCGAGTCGTTACTTGACGAGCTCCACACCAGTGATGAATCCAAGGTCTTACGCTCTGCTCCCCCGACCGATCATCGCTCATTTGTTTCCGCTCGTCGCAGGCTACTACCCAAGCCTCGAGCTGTCAAGTCCTGTCCTCTTTGCCAGCAGGCTGGTCGCCCAAATTTTCGGTCTCATTTCCTCAGCAATTGCAAGTTTCTGCCCGAACCTGACCGTCTCTTCATGTCCAAGGCTCGCCAAGTGACTGGCATTGAATTAGATGAGACCAGTTATGATTACCAGCACAGCCTTGATCAACCTGGCCCTTCAGATTTTCAAGAATTCTCAGATATGCCGCATTGTCCCTCCGGAGTTCTACCTACTATGGAACCTCCTGTTACTCGCCGCGTAAACGTCTCGCAGTCTCCATTCCTTCACGCTTTTTACAGTTATCACCCTTTACGTCTAACAATCGACACTGGCGCAGAAACTAATATGATGAGAGCCTCCCTAGCTCGGCACATTGGTGCTAAGGTGACTAAAAGCTCCCAGACCGCTTTGCAGGCCGACGGTCGTACCCCGTTAGCTGTTGTTGGTGAGACTCGCCTTCCTTGATTCGTCATGGTAGACCACTTACTCTGGAAGCGCTCGTTGTCGAGGATCTTGATGTTGACATACTGGCTGGAACGCCCTTCATGACCTCCAACGACATCGCAGTCCGTCCCGCTAAACGTGAGATTATCATCGCTGGGTGTGACGTGGCGTCTTATGGCTGTTCTCAAAGTCCTCAGACCCACTACGCTGTCAGAGCTTGCCACCTCCTTCGCGCCCCGAACACTAACACCACCGTCTGGCCGGGTGAATTCCTTGAAATCGACGCCCCTTCAGAGCTGCTTAAAGATGCTACACTCGCCATCGAGCCGCGCATGGATTCGGTCTCTTCTAGTCACCTCAAACCTACTCACACCTGGCCTCCACCTGATATTGTGCAATCCATTGGCGGTAAGCTGAGACTTCTCAACAATACCGAAGAGCCCTTACTTGTCCGTAAGCACGACCATTTATGCCAAGCACGTCTAACTGTTCTGGAATCTCCCACAGAGTCCTCCTCAACTCAAGCCGCCGAGCCATCTCCAAAGTTTACTGTTCCTCCCTCTTCCCCTATTGAGTCCGTACATGTAGACCCTGATGGTTTGTTATCCTCCTCTGAGAAAGCCGCGTTCATCTCGCTCCTGAGGGAGTTCCAATTGGTCTTCGATTCCCGCATCCCTGGTTATAATGGAGCCGCCGGTCCGATTGAAGGAGTTGTGAATATGGGACCTGTCGAGCCTCCCCAGCGCAAAGGGCGTGTCCCTCAGTACTCTCGTGACCAACTCGACCTGCTTCAAACCAAATTTGACGAACTTGAGTCTCAAGGTGTATTCCGTCGACCAGAAGATTTAGAGGTTGTGGTGGAATATCTGAATCCCTCCTTCCTAGTGAAGAAGAGGAATGGCGGCTTCCGCTTGGTCACAGCCTTTACTGACGTGGGCCGCTATAGTAAACCTCAGCCCTCACTAATGCCAGACGTGGACTCCACCCTTCTCAAGATTGCTTGCTGGAAGTACATCATAGTCTCTGATTTGTCCCAGGCGTTCTACCAAATCCCCCTTGCAAAGAACTCCATGAAGTATTGTGGCGTGGTTACTCCCTTCAAAGGTGTTCGTGTCTACACGCGCTGCGCCATGGGAATCCCTGGTTCTGAGACAGCCCTCGAGGAGCTGATGTGCCGCGTCCTGGGCGATCTCCTTCAGGAGGGATGTGTCGCTAAGATCGCCGACGACTTGTATTGCGGTGGTAATTCTCACCAAGAGCTCCTTACAAACTGGCGAAAGGTCCTCACGGCTCTTGATCGCTGCGACCTTCGCCTCTCACCTGCGAAAACCATAATCTGCCCAGCCTCGACCACCATTCTCGGTTGGATATGGTCCCAAGGCTCGATTCGCGCTTCTCCCCATCGTGTAGCTGCTCTGGCTTCTTGCGAGCCTCCCAAGAACGTCCGCGGCCTCCGTGCCTTTGTTGGGTCGTACAAGATGCTTGGCCGGGTCCTTAGTGGAGCTGCTAAACTCCTCGCTCCTCTCGAGTCACTTACGGCTGGTCGTCAGTCTCAGGATACCATTTCCTGGTCTGATGAGCTCCTGATGTGTTTTCGCTCGTGTCAAGAAGCACTCATGTCCAACAGATCCATCACTCTCCCCAAGCCCGATGATCAGCTCTGGATCGCGACCGATGGTTCTGTCAAGATGAATGGCCTTGGCGCAACGCTTTATGTACTTCGGGACCAGAAGCTCCACCTCGCCGGATATTTCAGTGCCAAGTTTAAAAAACATCAAGCTTCCTGGTTACCATGTGAAATAGAGGCATTATCCATTGCAGCAGCCGTCAAGCATTTCGCTCCTTATATAATTCAATCAAAGTTTAAGACTTATGTACTGTCTGATAGCAAGCCTTGTGTTCAGGCCTTTGACAAGCTCTGCCGTGGCCAGTTCTCTTCCAGCCCACGAGTGACTTCATTCTTATCATCCGTTAGCCGCTACCAAGTCACGCTGCTTCACCTGGCCGGCTCTGCGAACTTGCCTTCTGACTTTGCCAGTCGTAACGCACCCGCTTGCGACGACCCTCGCTGCCAAGTCTGTTCATTTGTATCCGAGGCTGAAGATCTGGCTGTACGTCCCATATCTGTTCACGACGTGTTATCGGGGAAGACGTCCCTTCCTTTCACCAGCCGTTCCGCCTGGCTCCAATCGCAGCTAGAGTGCCCTGACTTAAGGCGTGTCCACTCTCATCTTAAGCAGGGAACCCGCCCGTCAAAGAAGCTGACAAACATCAAAGACGTCAAGCGTTACCTAAACCTAGTCTCCATTTCCCGTGACGGCTTGCTCGTCGTAAAACGTGACGAACCATTCGCTGCGCCCCGTGAGTGTATAGTCATCCCCCGTTCCGTCGTTGATGGCTTCCTTGCTGCCCTGCACGTTAAGTTGGACCACCCTTCCCGTCACCAAATGAAACTGGTCTCACAGCGTTACTTCTTCGCCTTAGATCTGGACAAAGCCCTGGAACGGTGCTCGCAGTGTTGTCACCTATGCTCTTCTCTGAAGAAAGTTCCCTCCAGTCTTGTTGAACAGTCAACCTTCGATCCTCCTGACGGCTTTGGTATTTCCTTCGCTGCAGACGTTATAAAACGCTACCGTCAGTTGATACTTGTCGTCCGCGAGACTTCCACGTCCTTCACTGCTAGCTGCTTGTTAGATGACGAACGTCGTGATTCCATTCGCTCTGGTCTCCTCCGATTGTGCCTTGAGCTGCGCCCTCTGTCTGGCCCCCCTTCCGTGATAAGGGTAGATCCCGCTCCTGGCTTCGCTTCGCTGTGCGGCGATGAAATCCTTAGACAGTATGGCTTTGCTGTAGAAGTCGGTCGAATCAAAAACCCAAACAAGAATCCTGTGGCAGAGAAATGCGTAGCTGAACTTGGTGATGAGCTCCTCCGTATTTGCCCTGAGGGTGGTACAATCACTCCTCTCTCCTTAGCTGTGGCGACTGCCAATCTCAACACCCGTATCCGCAACAGAGGATTGTCTGCCCGCGAGATGTGGCTTCAACGCGACCAATTCACCAACGCACAGATCCCTTTTTCTGACCTCCAAGTTGTTCGACAACAGCACTCTTTGCGGCTCGGTAACCATCCCGCTAGTGAGAGATCCAAAGCTCCTGGATGCTGTCCTCGCCCTTCCATGCCCGTTCAGGTCGGCGATTTAGTTTACATTACCTCTGATGGTTCCAAAACGCATGCCCGCAGTCGGTATCTTGTGGTCTCCGTAGATGGCCTGTGGTGCAACGTACGTAAGTTCACTGGTTCACAGCTGCGTTCTACATCCTATCGCGTCAAACTGTCTGAATGTTATCGCGTTCCTGACCTAGTAGAGACGACTTCTAACCTTTCTCGCCGTTACAGCTCCAACTCGTACCTTGAAGATATCGACGAGGAGCCTGGGTACGTTGTCGAGGAACCTGCTCACGTTCCTACGCCTCAGAGCACTCCGAATCCTGCTCCTGCTTTAGTTCCTAGCGAGCTCGCTATTCCTCCAGATCCTCAGTCTGACATTACTCCTGTGCCCGAGTCTTCTCCTCTCCCGGGTGGAAGCGTGTCTGACATCATTGATGCTCCTATCTCGGAGTCTGCTTTCTCATCTGGCCCACGCCGGTCTGGCCGTCCTACCCGTCGTCCGAGTTACCTCAAGGACTATGTCACTTAGCTGCCCCTACGAACTCCGTGCTTGACTCCACACTAATACCTGACTGTGATGTAGTATTTAATTCACGCAGTGACCTCTAGCTATATATTTGTAACTGCCCTTTTATTACCAATCCACAGCCGAACTTTGCTTTGTGTTTATTGCTCATCTACTTAGGCAAGGGGAAGAAAGAAGAAGTCACGCCATATTTCGTATTGTTGTTTAGTCACGTAGCGTGACACATTGTGCACGCTGTCGTTTCGCTTTGCTTGCACGCTGATGTTTAGTCATTGTCACACGTTTCGCGCATAATTAGCTTGCTACCTATATTACCGCTTTGTATTTACCGTTTGCTTTGTATTTGCATCTTGTCTTCGGTTAGTAAACGTGATCTCTTCTGCTCGGAGTTTTGGCTTAACTTACTGGCGCTCATTTTCTCTTGCAGTCTGTCCCAAATTGATTATCAAAGAAGCACCGAAAGGCATAGAATTTGCAAGTATAGATATAAGGAAACCCAGATCAAGAAAATGTCGAATATTTGGTACCGATTTAAGACGGCCCACTTTAAAAAATACTCGGACCGAAAGGCCTAGTCAAGGTTGCTTTCCACGTATTTTGACGTCCGGTCACGATTGACCTGTTCATGCGCGATGACTGAGAGCCCAAGTCACACTACAGCAGACAAAGTGAGTCCCATGGAACGATTTTTTGCTCACTATCGCTGAATTTCGACATCAAGTGGTTCATTTGGTTGCTTTTTCCCGGCTGTGCACGCTTAGTTTATTGTTTGGCCTGGTGTTTAAAAGAACAGCATTTGTTCGTAACTAGAAATGTTGGATGAAGATGTTTGATCTAGATCAAACATGGAAAGCCATTTCAATGCAACTGTTGAAAAGAGGAGGCTAAAGGCTGGTTTTCACTAGCACATAAGCAGAAGAATATTCATAAGCATAAGCACAAGTGAAAACAGCAGCGACATAAACATAATCAGAAACATAGCCTGCCACGCAGGCTAGCAGAAACATAGAAGGACGATCCACTTATTTGCCTTATGCTGTTTCTCTAGTAACGCACTCGACATAAGCATGAGCATAAGCACAAGATAAACCCACACATTCTTTTGTTCTTGAGCTTTAAAAGGTCAAACATGCTCTTCCAACACGGTGTTGGGCAGAACTGTGTGATCGTTTAGCCAGGGCTTCATTTTGCAAGTTTGTTGCACGTGACGTTTTCTCCGTTGTTTTCTTCGTGGCGCGCGCGCAAATTTTAAAAGCACGTTAAGTTGCGGTGACGAATTTATGTAACCGAAATCTAGTCAGCAAAAATTTCGCGGCGTTGTTAGACTGGGTTGTGTTTTTATAACAGAAAGAAAGGTGAGTGCAGTCGTCAGTTTTCTGAACGACAAAAAAGAATATTAAATTGTAATACTACCTTGTTACTAATATTATTTGCTTTTCTTCACATAGTCAAGAAAAACATTGCAAGACAAAACCAGCCTCTCAGCGGACAGACAGTCAACAGCATCAACATATCTAGACGATCATGCACCGCCATTTGAAGATGAACAAAGAAGACTAGAGTTTATTTCGAACGTCAAGTTAAGATGTGAAAATATTTTAAGGCGAGTGTGCCCATCCAACAGTGCTATAAGTACAGCTAATGTGAACGGAGAGCTTAAATATTCTTTGAATTCAAAGAGGAACATGATGACAGAACAACGTGTTCTTGAATCCACACTGAATAAAATAGAGAGTCCCGACTCCATGGAAGTGGATCGACAGGAATTAGCGAGACAAAGAATTGCAAAACGTGTTGACCGGATTGAGAAACTTGTGCGACAAAAGGTATGCTAATGCGTGTTTCACTTGCTCATCTATCTGGTTTCGTTCACGCGTTGGCTAATCAGCGAAAAAGACGCAAGCTCTAGCCAATCACACAGCTAGAAACCATATAACGTTTTGAAAACTGCATGCTCATAATGACCAGACAGCTGATAGCTTTTTACAGTCAATAACGAGAGGACATGTTATGTTTTACTAATCATTATAATCTGATTATAATGTTTTTCTTTTGTGTTGTCCTGATCAGTGTTGCTTTTCCAATCAACGGGAACCTATCAGAGATTAAAGAAAATCCCGTGTCGTAAATGCACTTGTATATGAATCTGTTGAAATTTTTAAGAAAGTAATATTGAGACATTTCTTTTCTGAGAAGTGGTTTAATGCATGAACTTTTATATAGCTATGTAGATTTGTAAGGTACCATTGTATTTGAATTACTGGAGATTTCAATATTGCGTTTATTTATTAGGAGTTATAAGCACTATTGATCTTTCTAAATTAATAAAGCTCTAGAAGTAATAACTTATTTAAATTATGATATATAACTGTAATACTTTAGAAACTATTGCCACCAAGATTACATTCGTACTTATCTACTTCTAATGTCCGTGAAGTTTTGAAGCTTTCTGCAAATAGCGGAGAATATTGTTTTGTTCTGTTGCCTTAGATAGTGTAGCTTTACATCCCACCCTCCCTCCCTCCCGTCTCCAACTGTTTGACGTGGCGTGCTTGACTAACGCCGCAACAAAAAACTGGTGAACCTGCTCACAGGCTACCCCCTCCACCCCCGCTACTCCACCACCACTATAAAGAACAGCACAACAGTAGGGGCAAGTTGATAAGGCCGGTTAACTTAATATGGATCTGGTTTGTCTTTATTAAATTCAGCGTAAGAAGCAACACGTAACTCTTGAAGAGTTTCTGACAAGGCATTGTCGTTACAATGTATCCCAGCAAGATACCAGTGATATCAATGAAGAAATAGACCAGAAGATGCTGCCGTCTGCTACAGACGAGGACACTGCTGAGGCACAAGTGAGCACAAAGCCAACAGCAGCAGTAGATTTCTGGGATGGAAAAACGGGAAGAGAAGTAGAAGAGACATCGGGTGAATGCGAGAAGAGTAGTGGAGAAGGTGAAAATGATCCTGGTGACTGTAATCTTAACACAGACTCTGATAAAGAGGAGAAGCCAGGTTTAGCAAAAGAGACCATTGAAATTGTTGATGAAGAGCTCTACTGGAGAAGGAAGTATGTTGCTGAAAAGGCCGTCTGCGCCTTAATCAGCTCAAATCAGACCGAGGAAGTTGACAAGCTGATCGATGGATGCACTGTTGTTAACTGTCTAGTGCTAAAGCCTGGCTGGAGAAGCGATAAAGAACTTACCAAGCAAATAGCAAAACTGATCGTCCAGGAAGTTTACGCTCGCATTGGATGTTATGAAAATTTTGTCAGGCGTGCGAACTGGGCAGATGAACCAAGTAGCGCCCAAAATGAGGATCTAAGCGCCATTCCAGACTCTTGCAGTTCAAAGGATCCATGCGATAAGGTACAGTTCCCATTCAGGGTGTAAACGCAATTTTTTATGTATATTCGCAGTAGGAGTTACTTATTTTTCTTAGTTTTGGTTTTTGTTTATTTGCTTTGCTTGGTTTTGTTTTGTTTTGTTTTTGTTTGTTTGTTTGTTTGTTTTTTTCAACACTACTGTGATTGTATAGTTACATTTTTCTCGGCACATCGATAATTTATGCTAGGGTCCTAATCAAACTCCATCAGACCTGCGAGTCAAAAGCTAGTTTGTTCGTCCTGTTTGCTGTCCGACACGTTGTAGTGTTTGTATTCTCCCGAATTTTACACGGGCCACGAACCAACGTAAGTGGAACACAAGAAAAAAGAAAAGGATTCGTTCCAGTGCTTATCCGTCCGTTGTTTTCTAACGCTACGGTTTAATTGTTCTTGGGTTTCTAAAGCTAAGGCGTGTAGTTATGTTTGCCTTGCACCTTACGTAAAATAAATATCCATCACCTCGAGTTAATGTTTAAATTTCCTATAGAAATGTTTTGGGTAAGTGACATTGTTTGGAATGAGAAAGAGTTCGGAAACTTTTTAGAAATCGTGATGGGCCGGGTTTGAAATATCTATTTTTTGTTCACTTTATGAGCAGATATCGCAGAAAGAGTGCAGTCAGGTACCAGTTTTGTGTGTCACGTGCGATGACAGCAAGATAGATGATATCTCTGTGATGCCAAATGTAGGAGTCACGTGTAATGATATAGATAACTGTCAGTTGCCAACTTCGACGGTCGCAAGTGATGATGCCAAGAAAGCTGATAACCGTTCGCCAACTTCCATAGCCACACTGACACGCGATAACAAGATAACAGATGATCCGCAGCTTCCACCTATAAGAGCAACTTGTGATGACACGAAGCGGGAGGACAGACAGCTGCCAATTTCACAAGTCACATGTGATAATACAAGGAGTGATGAACCAGTCGCAGAAAGCATAGGAGAGACGTCAGCCATAGTGACCTCACAAAATGGCGGAAACCGGTCGCTGAAAAGGATTTCACTGAGGCGCAGACAGAGGAGGTGGTCTGGGTTGAAGAGGAAGAGAGTGTCATTTGTGGTTAGAATGCGGGCGAATAACAGCAATGTTTCTAAGACGAGACTAACTTCAAAACAACTAGAATCAGAAGACTCGGATAGCACTAGTGGAGGTAGGTAAAGAAAAGTTAGCCACTCACAAGACGAAAAGAAAACAAATACCGTATGACCCGCGGGGTAGTTTAACAGAATGCGGACAAATAGCTTTCATGTCACGTGGTCAAAGAAATTTTTCAGAGACCAAATAATAATCAGTTCACTGATGTTTTATGTATTTGTTGCATGAACAAATTACAAAGGCAAGTCTTCATACGCTTGGAGTATTTTTCACAAGGGCTTAGACGGACAACCTTGTAAGAGAAGTGGTAACAATATTCGAGTCGCCTAATTTCTAAATTAGAAGTTTCATTCGGCTGTGGAATGAATGCTATACAGCAGGGGCCGGTTCCTGAAAGGTGTAATAACTCTATTCCAGGGATAAATCTGCCTTATTCTATGAATATTTGTTGGAATAATGCAGATTTATCACTGGATTAAAGTTATTACACCTTCCAGGAACCGGCCCCAGCGCATTCCTGTTTTGTTTACAACACCAGTATCTTGTGGTGATCCGGAGAATCTTTGCTGCCGTCATCGCTGACATTTTGCCTCATTAGCATCAGTGTATCAAACCGTAAGCTAAAAAATATGGACACCAGAAATCAGAAGAGCATATCGCTTTTGGTAACCAGTGAGAATATTAGTCCGAGTTGTTGAATATTGTCGGAGAAATTAACTTTCAAAAACTGTGAAACTTACTAGGAATTGCGGTGTGGTTGGGCGGGCAAGAGTTACCACACATTCCTTCTAAAATCTTGACACTTAAAACATTCATTTCTCAAAAACCACTGACCCTGTTACCCTCAAATTCTCCGCGGAGAATACTAAGTTTCCCAAGCGCTTTCAATTTGTGGTGTGCATTTTCTTGTAGCATGCATGAGAATGAATATCACTAATGAAAATTATATATTTGAACTTCGGATTAATGATTAAATATGTGACTGACCATCGCAGTTATGAACACTACTTAAGCAGTAGTGAAAATAAAGCCTGAAAAAATTCAGGCTTGTACGGGATTCGAACCCGCGACCTCTGCGACATCGGTGCAGCAGAGGTCGTGGGTTCCAGTCCCGTACATGCCTGAATTTTTTTCAGGCTTTATTTTCACTACTGCTTAAGTAGTGTTCATAACTTCGACGATCAGTCACTTGTTCATTTTTCATGTAGCTTGTTTTTTCGTTTATGCTAATGAAGCGAAACATATGAGCAAATATCCTCCTGTTCTGAGTGTACACATACTAACATCCCTTTTGTCTTTACTTGCACAGATGAGACGACTCGTGTTTCAGTGGAAGAGGAAAAGTTGGCTTCTTTTAAAGAATTCATTTTACTTGGAGGTAACTTTCACCACAAATTACAATAAGTTTTTGTTTTGTGTGCCAAACTGAACTCGTTGAAGTTAGTCGGACCCATCGTACATCTTTGATTTCCTTAGCTCTTCTTTAAATGTTCCTGGCCAAGACACGTTTGGTTCACTTTTATGGAGTCAACTTAATCATTATAAGATTTGCGCAAAGTTAGTCGCGATACCGCTTGCTCCTACCTTGAATCTCCAGGAAGAGTTTTAAGGACCGAGTATGCTCCATCTCTTCTATTAGGCGCCAAAACCGAAGACGGAGAGGACATTGTGGTGCTGAATCCTTCAAAGATTCCCAGCAAAAGAGAGTTTACCGGACGAAAGGAGTACAACCATGTTATGGATAGCTTGTTTCTGTAAGTTACGAACAAAATACCCAAGGGCGCCAGGGAACACAGGAACACCAAACATTGACATTGGTGTAGGACACTTAATCTCATTATGAGATTACGAACCGTGCAACGAACCGTGCGACTGATTCCGACGTTGCACGGAATATTTACGAGAAGAGTTTTTACATGCACTCTGAATTTATTCTAAATTAATTCAACACATTGTGTGTTCGACGTATTGCTAATTGCACGTGTGATTGAAATCTCGAATAATGAATGCATTAGCGGACTCGTTGGATCTTCGGAGACGAAAAATACTGCAATTTTGTGTACGAGGTTTCATGACGGATATATAGAACTTTAATAACTGATACACCAGGGGCCGGCTCCTGAAAGGTGTAACAACTCTATTCCAGGGATAAATCTGCTTTATTCCAGGAAAAAAACCTTTTGGAACAGGTGGTTTGCACGTTACGTCATCGCCGCCATGTTGGTGGACGTTAACAATAGTTCTCTCATTAGCTGCTTTTGTTCGTCCACCAGCATTTATTCGTTTCACCATTGTTATCTGTGTCTCTAGAGAGTGGCTGCAAACCAGCTATAAGGCAGATTTATCCCTGGAATAGAGTTGTTACATCTTTCAGGAACCGGCCCCTGTATGCTATACTGTGATATGACAGAAGCAACATTGCAAAAACAAACTTCACAAAGAAGACCAGAGACTTCAAAGTCTAAGTTTGACCGTTTTACTCCTATGGAAGTAAATAACTTTTAACGAGTCTTGAACCTGACACATCTGCTTCTGTCACATCACAGAAGAGGTTAATCCTAGGGGAGCAGGGATGGCGTAGTGGTGAGAGCACTCGCCTTCCACCAATGTGGCCCGGGTTCGATTCTCGGACTCGACGTCATATGTGGGTTGAGTTTGTTGTTGATTCTCTTCTCTGCTCCGAGAGGTTTTTCTCCGGGTTCTCCGGTTTTCCCCTCTCCACAAAAACCAACATTTTTAAATTCCAATTTCATCTGCTTGTACAGCGCATTTGATCATATACACATGGAAAATGCGTCATCTAAGTTCTAAATTATTATCCTTTATCACTAAGTAATAAAATCATTTACTTTACTGCGTTTCTCAATCAGAAACATTGCTTCTTGCCAGTTCTAACTCAAGCAGCCTAAAATATCACTGCAAATCGTGATCTGCCTTTGAAACGACAATGATGTAATTCCATCATTCACCAAGATCCATGTCAAATTTCAGAGGAATCGACCCTCACAATTCGGAGATTTAAAGCTTGAAAAGGAAACACCTACCGCAAAAATGTGACTCATGAATTTATTCATTGGCAAGTGTCCTGCACGACCTTAAGTCCCGACATACTTAGCTCTGATTGGGTGTTTTGTTGTTGCTTGGTGTTTCCGTTACCTTGGTTTTTGAAACGGAAGACCTTGTGAAAATTAAAACTGGTTATGAATCTCCTTTATTTACCTTCTGTAAGTGTCAATGGCATAAGGTGCTCAGTGGATTCGAGCAATGAAAAAACGTGGCTCAAAATTCCAACGCTAACGTCCCATCCAGGAGGAGGAAGGGGAGGGTGGGGGAAGAGCGGGGTCTTATAGCCTTGATCCTGATGAGATTACTACGGGTGTACGATTATTCCGAGTACGTTGATCACATTATGGGAAAAAGAAGCAATCTTACGGGAAATGCTTAGCTTGTTGGTCCAGTTTTGTAATCGTGGACTTTGTATTCCTTTTAGGCACGCTCAGAAATTCACAGAAGAGGAAGTCAAGACTGATAAATTTGTTCTTACGGTTCACCCTGCCAAACAGAGACGAAGTCGACTACGCTCTCGCAAATGGGCCACGGAATTTTATAAACTTTTGAAACAACGGTGAGCAAGTAGGAGGGAGCTTTAGCAAAGAGGACGACACAACAATGGCAACGACAACACTACAAACGTTTTTAATGAGAAAAACAATCGCCCCTCGCGTGCGTTATACATTATATTTTGGTACATTTCTGTCGTCCTCTAGAAAACAACGTGAAATAACCAAATTAAAAAGTTAGCATATAACGGTGAACTCTTCTTTCTTTTATCTTACTTCAATGCCATTTATGCCATTTTTAGCAATTCAGTCCTTGGATAGGATGTCAGCATTTTAAAAGTTAAACAAGTTGGAATAATTGCGAAAGAGTTACAAAAATAAAAACGAGTAGTTATATTTTGAAATAACGTTTCCGTTGCTGTTGCCATCCTCGTTGTTAAAGGCGGCGAAATACGAGATACAAAAACCCTCAACTGGTCGCGCAACATTGTGTCGTTGCAAGTTTTCGTCGATGTTTCCCGTTTTTCACCTTGCGTGATCAACTTGTCGCGCAACAAAAACATTTGTTGCGGGTTGAAGAAAGTTGTTGCGAAAAGTAGAGCGCGGGTCTACTTTGAGCAACAAGTTTTGGCTTTGCTGCTCGTTTTTCATCAAACCCACAACTTGTCGCGCAGCAAATTTGCTCGTGCCCTAGCAAATCAACCAATCAGCGCGCTGCATTTCTTCAACCCGCAACAAATGTTTTTGTTACGGGTCAAGTTGATCACGCAAGGTGAAAAACGCGAAACATCGACCAAAACTTGCAACGTAACAATGTTGCGCGACAAGTAAGGGTTTTTGTATCTCGTATTTCGCCGCCTTAAAGCTCCCTCATATTTGTACTTGGCGAACACACAAATTAACCGTTGACATAAATTTCAAGCTAAACTAGAGACCCTCAGAGCTTAGAAGCAAAAATGTTCGTTCCACGTTCCGTAGACATAATTGGAAACGTAAAAAATGATCTTGTTCAGTATCGCATCCGACAATCTCCTTCTTGGCCATGACTTTGAGCTAGAGGGGTGACAAATCAAAGTTCATCAAGAATGGTTGAAGTGTCTATATCGTCTTCTGTTGTTTTGTGGTTCTAGTATGTACATAAAGAGTAGATAGCTGTTCAAAAAAGTCTTTTCGAATTCCGCCGTGTTTTTGAGACTGATATTTGTATTCCTTGTTTTGAGCACGTTATCTTTAACTTTGTTTCTTTTATTTTTCTCTCAGCTATCCATACAGGCTGAGCCGATGCGTACTCTACAAGCCCTCTTTAAAGCTGAGAGCATTGGTGATGTTGTCACGTCCATTCCTAACGTACGTATTCTAACCGTCGATGATGACGATGACGATGACGATGACGATGACGATGACGATGACGATAACGACGACGACGACGACGACGACACTGAGAAATGTTGTTCTTATTAATGAGAAACGTTTCATCTCAGTCCCCTAATCGTTCAAAGAATATCCCCACTGGCATCGCAAAACATACATCAAGACTACGAAAATTTACAGACAATTTGCCTTTGTGACAGGAGTGACATGAAAGAAAAGATTCACATCGTGAAGAGTCGGAGAGACTTTGCCAGTGCTCAAGGTGAGATCTGTAAATTGAACTGCAGTTGGTCAAGTCGGTTTTTAGATCTGCGCGCGCCGTCGTCACTGTCGTTTCGTTGTCTTTACTATTAAAGTCTGCCTTATTATAAAGATGCCGACGAGGAATACCTACATTGACTCCTCTGTTATTTGCAGGGATTCCAGATAATGTTGCCGTTCTGTGGAATTAACTTCGTGACCACCGTATGAAAGATGATTTTATTTTATGGTCGACTTTATTTCTGCATTGTAACGATACTTTTCAGTTACTCTGGGAATATGTTTGTACGCACACTATACTTAATGCGAATAAAGAACTTTGCGTTTAATTTTATTCAGGCGTTGTTTGTTTCAATAGCGCTGCTCTAGGCTTGGGTCGAAAACTTTAATCTACCCCAAACAAATTTGATATTTAGAGAGCATTTGCGTTAAACTAGAATAACAATCAGACCTGCCCATGGGGCGCCATTTTGCATCGCCTGATCACTCCGCTAATGATATGCTTGTTTCCGTTGTGACTTGTCCGTTCAAGCTTCCAGAGTACCTTGGAGAGGCGCCGTTTTGAGGCTAAACTCATCTTTCGGCATCAGACTTTACATCTAGGAGGCCTCAACAATGAGTATAACTTTATTTGAAGCTTTCACAAACACACCCAAGTCGGCGTGCACAAGTTACATAGGTATTTAATGTGACGCACACGCGTCTTTCAGTTGCTTTTTTCCACTGATGAAGAGGCAGCAGCCCTCGAAACGTCTGGACATTGTTATCATTTGACGCTCAAAACGTTTTTTCTTGAAATAATTTTTCCACCAAAAGCACCACACAGTTTCATAAATAACAATTTGTAAAGAGGGATGGTACACCTCCCCTCTCTTTCTCAGAGAGGGGGAGAGTTAGGTAGGTGGCTGGCTGGCTGGCTGGCTGGCTGGCAGGTATAACTGTATTTAACTTAGACTTGCCACAAGTCGACCTCTTGAGGCTCACAGCAAAAAACTTAGAGGAGCGAGGTTTTTAGGCCCCGAAGCGGCTGAGCGAACGACAAAGTCGCGAGAGGTCGACTTGTCTCGCTTGAAGGGTTTTCATTTGCGTTTCGCGCCAAAACTGGAGAGTGGCGTGACTCACATCATCAGTTATCGCTGCAATCAACCCCACGTTTCATTGCTCATAATTACGTTTGATTGACAACTTTATCCCCGAGGGTCCCAAAGATCTACTCTGATTGGTCTAAGCGCAGCGACCCCTTTTTGGTCCGCTAGAATTGGCGCCAATCAAGTATGGAAAGTCCTTCGTCCCGCGCCATATTAAACAGGACTAAGAACTTTTTCGAAAGTCTGTATTTAACTATGCTTGCCACACACACCAACAGATTGTTTCCAGAGGGTGCGTAGGTAAACTGTTGAGTTAAAAATATGTACATCCTAGTTGAGAGATATCATAGTAAAGAATCAGCACGGGCAGCAGAAGTTTGCGTTTAAACGAGTTCGGGCACGATATTTTGGGTCATTATAAGGGACATAAAAAATGCATTTAAATATTGGGAAACAGTGAAATAACGATTTGCAGGAAAGAGAATCACCAGAGAGACAAAAATAAATGCAAATATGGCGAGGATGGTGAAGGATGGAAAAGATTGAAACGGATTACAAATGACCTCTTTTAAAATATTGAGGCCAACTTTTTTAAATTAAAATCTTGAGACCGTGACGTAACTCCGGCTTTAAACTCCAGGAAAGCGATTACGTGGTTTTTGCCTCATATGGAAGATTGTTCCAGAGCATTCCACCAACTACACGTGCTGAGAAAATTTATTTTCGGTCTTCGATGTTCTAGATCAGTTTCGGTGTTCCTAAGATTATAGTTTATCTTGCTATCGTGTTGAGCTTTATAAAGGGATCTCTCAGGTGGAGTGCACATTAATCGCTCATTTTAAAACTCATTCCTGTCACGATACCAAAATATTGTTCCATATGGACCAATGCTTTGAAAACCTGCAACTTTCCCAAATCCCGGACTATGGTTGAAATGAACAATCGTTATTGCCAAATGCTCAGTTTTTAGACGTAACCACCCAAAAACTCCCAATTGCTATCGAATATGACCGTTTACTCTGTTGAAATCCAAACATGTTGGCTTCAAACGCCCTCGGACAACACCAAAAAGTATGCAATTTTGTCTTGATCTTTTTACGACAAAAAATCCTCTTGAAGCTAAAACTCTACATTCGAAGCAAACGTCGACCCCACTTTTTGCAGTCTATTCCAAATTTTCCTGCTCTTTAGCGCGACCTGGCGCTATTTCATTTCAGTTGCTTTCGCTGGTCTGTAATTTTCGCGTTTGAGGCCCAAAGTAGCCTCCTATGCAGACGTCTTTGGGCTCGTCACCAACGCGTGACAAGCCCAAAGACGTCTGCGTAGGAGGCTACGAGTCCAGCGGCTCATGGACACTTTAATTTTGGAATTTTGTAGCAGTTTGGCCGAAAAAAGCGGTAAACTCAAAGACTCACGAAAAACTCGTTCTCTTTGAGATTCCAAAATAAAAACCTTACCTTCAAAGAATTTGAAGGTTGTACGTAACCGTAAGAATTTGAATCTTGTACGTAAAGTTTGGCCGCGGTTAACACATCGTGTAGAATTTCTATCCACACCTTCTTGGAGACATTTCTCACTACAAACAAGGTCAATCCACAAGAAACATCTTTGCAAATATATTTTATTAAGTTTATTTCCCATTTCGGGCCCATTTGGGCCCATTTCGGCACGGCTGGGTTCGGACGCTTCAGCGAGCGCTCCAGCGAAATCCAGTTTTGTTGCAACGATACTGAATGTTTATTGTAACAATTCATCCATAACTTAAGAAATGGGAGACAAGGATAAAGTGAAAGCTCTACGCAACGAAAACGATCAGTTGAAGAGACAACTAGACGAGTTAAAAAAGGAGTTCGAATCTATCAAGAGCAAGATGGCGGAACAAAGGGAAAGCCGTGCAGCAACCGTAGTTCCACCAGATATGCAGGATGTACAATTTCTTAGCGACAGCTACGATGCCTTGGTACAATCTAAAACCAGTATAGAAGAAGATCTTGGCAGATTCTCGCGAAGGTTGGATTTATTAGAAAGAAATGTTGTCAGGATCGATAATGCCATTGATGACATGCTTCATTATAGTTATCAGTATTGATAACTTAAAGATTGTAGGTGTTCCCCAAATTAACGAGAATGAATCAGCACAAGATACGGTTAACCTTTGCCAAAAGCTATTTTCTGCCCTTGGGAACGATACCTTTGTCTTTGATATTGACATTGCACATAGGGTTCCACTACGCAACTCAACGACTGATAATGGCCGCCGAAGACAATCTAACGCGATTATTTGCAAATTTACAAGAAGAATGGTTCGGGACAAAGTGCTGGCTTCGAGACGCAACACCACTCAATTAACTGCAGAGGCCCTAGGGCTCCCTCCTACTGCGGAGGTTAACCGGATCATGATTTACAGTAACCTTACGCCAAGATTACAAGAGCTATTACATGCTGCGAAGGCTCACCAAAACACACACCATTACAAGTGGTGTTGGGCGAAAGGGATCGCAATCTTCCTTCGCAAAACAGATACATCCACAGCGATTCGTCTGGGGTCACTTGACGATCTATCCAAACTAAGAGAGCGTGAATCCCAATCAGATTAATGAACCTTGGCAGCTAAGTGGAATTTACCTTGATATTCTTCTATTTTATTTAGATTTTATTTATATGTAGTATTATTATGAAAGGAAGGAACAAAGCTGTAGCAGAGAAATCTGCCAGATCGACTTTAAAGGAACTACCGTATTTCAGCTACACAGGAAATTTAATTCAAATTCACGGCCAATTTAATAACTCGTTATCGACCTTTTGTAAAACCAAACGAGACTTAGACAAGCTGACTTGTTTATATGACCTAGATATATTTTCCCTCAATACAGCTCTAGATTGCAATTTGAACCCTGCCAATCAATCCTTTGTTAGAGTACCCAGTCAGTATTATTCCCCCCATAGTTTTAGGCAAATGAAAACCAAACTCTCGGAAGCTGAAACTGACACTAGTTTTTCTGTTTTTCACAACAACGTAGTTAGTCTAAATCGTAATCTTGAAAATCTTCAAACTCACATTCTGCACGAATTAGATTTTTATTTCAATATCATCGGAGTTTCGGAAACAAAAGTCACTAACGCTAATTCACAAATGTGTATGGCAAAAATACCAGGATACTCATTTGAATACGTTCCAACGCCTCTGTCGTCAGGGGGCGTAGGTTTGTTTATTGATGAGTCGCTAAACTATCGCATTTTAGAAAAGATCTCTAATGAAGCCTTTCAGGCATTGTGGGCTGAGATTACCTTTGAGAATAAGAAAAATGTTATTTATGGAATATTGTATAGACAACATAACTCACCTGAACGGTTTCAATTGTACTTCGACGAGAGTATTGAAAAATTCACGTCTTCTGGGAAAGACATTGTAATTATGGGTGATTTCAACATTGACGTTCTAAAATGCGAGTGATTCAACTATAGCCACGACTTTTTATCGTCCCTTCAAAGTTGTTACCTCACTCCTGCAATTGACAAACCAACACGTGTGCGCTCTACTTCTACAAGCACAAGCCATCATAGGTTTATTAAATATCTAAACTACGACATTTTGTTCCAAAACACACTATTATAAATATCTATCGATCCCTTATTGCACCTTATTTAAGCTATGGTCTGATAGCTTGGGGCCAAGCATGTAAATCATATCTTGATATGCTTCTCAAGCTGCAAAAACGCGCACTAATAATAATAATAATAATTCTATTAATTTCTATAGCGCATTATTATGACGCAATGATCTAATGCGCTTTACAACACTGGCCGGGGGACTTTGCCAGACTGCTTATAACGCAGTTTACAATTAATGAACTTGAGTTATGAGTGCCCCCGTAATATCAATATCAAATTAAGACAGACACTAGGGGTGGTCACTGCCAGAGTTTTGTTGCGTCCCTAGTGGTTCTTTTACGTCCCACAGAATCAGAGAATTATGAAGAGTTGTGAGACGGGGCCTACTCCGCTTTATTTATTATTCTGACTACAATCAGCATGCAATTCCCCTCTTTTCCGATGCCGGCGTGTTACCTCTACAATTTTCTTATTATGAACTTACAGCTAACTTGATGTTTGACATTAGACACAGAAATGCACCTAGAAATATTCCAGACCTGTTTCAAGACATTTCTAATATTCACTCTTATAATGCCCGATCCTCTGCTTCGAACAACTTTTACACACTAGACTCTCTATTCAACTAAACTCGTTTTCTAGAATTGGAACAACAATTTGGAACGAGATGCCTCTTACATTAAGAAATCTTTCAAAATATGACTTTAAAAGAAAAATTAAAAGAGCACTTTTCGATATTCTGACCTCGGAAGGCTCTTATCTCGATATACGAAACATCATACAAAAGGTCAAGTTTTATTAAAATTTTGTTGCGTTTTCAGAATAATAAGTATCGTCCTAATTGTATCGCAGATTTAGATCTATTAAGTATTTTTGTAAAAATAAAATATCTAATAGCGCTTTCTCCTCATATGGTACTAATTAACTCACAAACGTAATTTTATAAGTTATACACTTGTACATTTATCTTCCTGATTCCTGTAAACGTGCCTACCTACTCTTTTTAGTTAAGACATGACCCACCTAGACTAGCATCAGCTACCTGTGGGCATGTCGAATTTGTAAAAAAATACCAATTAGAAAAATAAAGAACTGAAGAACTGAACTGAAGAACTTCTATTTGATGAACGAAAATCTTGAAAACACATCGGCTCACTTCACTCATCAGCAACGAGCTAATCTAACAAATTACTAACCACTTCAGTCTAATTTCCCACTGCCGGAAAGCATTTTAAATGCAGTAGAAATCTCTTACGTGCAGTGCTTATTATTTCACAACTTTCCTGGATATCTCATGACATGTGATGGTTTTATATCTGCTAACGAAGCACATCCTGTTCAAAATAAAATACAGTATCAGAAATATTAGTAGAAATATCTTTCTCCAGTGGTTCTCACTTTGAAGCAGGCAACTACACTAGTGGAATATATATGGAAGTTTTGGAAGCTATGCAATTTTAAGTACATGGTAGATTTGAAGCTTAAGTGAAGTCCATGGAAATGTGAAAGTATGCATTCTGGCCATTCAAAACTTTCTAGATTATGAGGGAAAAATTGCACTACTCTTTCCAGGAAATAGTCCACAAATTATCTTTGAAAGCCAGGAACAGAAGGACTTATCCCTTGCTTTCCACAGCGGAATTCAGAACCAGTAATGCTGGGATTGTTCTGTAGAAATCAGCGGAATTCAATGCTTTATTCCAAGGGAAGCCATCAAACAAATCCCCAGACTGCTAAAACTGCTAGAATTGTAAGTAAATGAAAGTCCCTCCCTACCAGCTTTTCTTTTTGGATAGCGTACCTACAATTTTTCTTGTTTCCATTATTAGAACAGGAAGCATGTGCACTTCAGCCTTGTCAAAATACTCCTATAGCGAGTAGTAAGACTAACAACAGTTAGTTATTGTTTAATTCCGTCACTGACTGTCCTCAACCGAACCATCTCTCATTCACCTACACATTTGTCACTGAGGAAGAGGCAGCAGGCTCGAAATGTCTGACATTTAAAACTAATGTTTAGCACATTTTCAAAAAATTCCAAAGTGTTTATTTTTCCCATCCATCTTCCCTCGTTCCTGTTCGGCTTTCAAAAAGGATGCACATGCGCTTATTTTGTTATCACGACACTGGGATAATGGACCGCCATTTTCCCAATCTCGTACCCTGAGTCCTAGGGCTGTTTGGTCAGCGGGTGGACGCCTGGAGAGACTCTGGGATAATGGGCCGCCATTTTCCCAGAAAATCTGGGGTAAAACAATGGAAGCCGTTAAGGGCCAGCCAATCAAAAAATTTATTTTTTCCCAGAGTCTCTCCTGGCTACTAACCGCTGGCCAAAGAGTCTGAAGATTCTGGGTACGAGATTGGGTGTAAACAGCGGGCAAACTTGCGGGGTAGATCGGCTGTTACCGTCCATGTAAGTTCCGTCCATGTAAATTTAACGTATCAACCACTCGCGATCGATTTTAGCTCTCGCTTTTAAGCTAATTCCTACAGAATACTGATGGGAGAATTTGTGCTCAAAACCTTCTGCGATGGAAACTGTACATGCTGAGCAGCCTCGTTGGGATTGAACAACATCAGTTGGAACTCAAGAGTGCGGACTATTGCTGAATCGAACTTACCAAATATAGTTTTTTTATGTGGCTGAAGGAGAAGTCATCGCTAGGATTCGATTGTAAAGCCGACTCAGGTTACAATTTCTTGGCTTAAACTGCAGAATACCCTGCCACGACTCGATGTGGCAGGGTATTCTGCATACTTTACACAAATGCTGTTCTTTACAAAATGAAAAAAGTCGAGGATCCTTTCTGTCCCTATTGCACAAATGTGGAGCAAACAGTGACACATTTATTTGTATCCTTTCCTATTGCAGTTTCCTTCTGGTCCGACTTTATTGGTTGGTACCAGTGCATTTTCAAAGAAACTCTGACTCTAGGAAAGAAAGAAATTATGTACGGTATCTTGAATAATCGGTCCTCTTGTTCAGCCCTAAACCATCTTATTCTTATTGGTAAATACTTAATCTATTGTAAAGCAATAAATAGAGTAAATTTTCTTTTCGCTGATTTTAAATCGTTATCACATCAAAAGATTGAAATAGAAAAACACATAGCTTCAAACAAATGCAGCACTTTTTATGAGAAGTGGGCCAAATTCTTTCCTTGTAAGCTTTGTTACATGTAGTTAACAGTGTAGTACATATGCCTTTAACTCCAATTTTCTTGTGTCACTTGTATTGTAATTTAATATCACAGCTTTGTATTGTGTTTGATTGTAAAATAAGGAACTTCGTTAAAAAAAAAATAATAAAACTGCAGTTTGATAATCAAGTGTCGAATCTGATGTCTTCATATTTGGACAATTCAAATGAAATGTTGCTTAGTGTATCTCGAGCAAGCTTTTAGAAGGGAATAGACCAGATTTTCCAAGGTACAATACAATACACACTTTATTGACACTCCCTATAGGTGGGGTGTTTCGCCAGAAAATTTCGCGGCAAGAAATACTGAGACACTTGTCTGAATTTTCGGGTTTTTTGTTTACGCCTCGCGTTTTCGCCGGGCCACGTAACCCAAATAGATCGACCGAGAACAGAGAGAGGCCTAGGAACTAGGCAACCTTTCACAACCTACCCTCTCCCCCAGCAAGCAAGGTAACCTGCCCTGGCTTCCTATTTCTAGTCTTAACTTTTTATATTGAAGGAGTGGTGGATTCATGAAATACATTGCACTTTTCAGTTCCGGGGGTGAGAGAGGAGGATGGGGGAACTTAAAGGGAACCTCAACTCGTACAAAAAATTCAAGCTTAACTGTCGGAAATAATTACTAGCTTCCAAATTATGTCTTGAAACGTGGATATAACATTTAAGTGTACAATAAAATCTATATCATTATCACCTATTTTTGCTTTTCAAATTTCCCGGGCGCAGCGATTTTGGATTTGATGACGTGTAATGGTTGCAGCTATTGTCAGGAAGCAAATGAAGCAGAAAATCCTTTCTTTTAAACAATAGGGCAACCATTACATGTCATCAAATCCAAAATGGCCATGCCCTGGAAATTTAGAAGCAAAAATAAGCAACGATGATATCCATTAAAATCTAGTAATTATTGCCTACAATTTAGCGTCAATTTGTTGTAAGAGTGGAGGTTCCCTTTAAGGGAGGTTTGGGTGGGAGTGTGCTCCCGAGGCCTTAAGACAAAATCTGTTCTTTTATTTGTGACCCTGATTTGTTTTTGTTTCACATACAGAAAGTATTTTTGTCATAACTGACATCTTAAAATTCGAATTTTTTTTAAACAAATTGTTGGTACCGGCATGGGTAGACCACACACTGCCAACACTCACACACTGTTCAAGGCTTCTGGTCCAGAAACATACCCTGTTGAAGATACTAAATACAAAATTAGATAACCTATTTAAGATTCAAGACCCCGAAAACCATACCCTGTTTGGCGGCACATGCCTGTTTAGGCCCCCTCTAGTCTGGTGGGTACTTGACCCTAAGCCAAGTGAATAATCATTTTTCGGTGCATACCTGACAGGATCATTGTTGTTTTGAATTCTTCTCTAAGAATTTCCAGAACTTTATACACACCTTCCTCACCCTGCAAAAATAGTCATTAAGATGCTGAGTGAACCAAGGCAGCAAAAAATTCAGGAGGTGCGCCTCAACAATATTATTATAGAAGTCACACAAACAATAGAAGTATGAGATGTAAGCAGTTAGCTAAAGGATGCAAGCTGGAAGTTTTCTGACAACGGAATTAATTCATCATTTATTTTTTATTTATTTGTTTATTTATTTATTACCTTATATGCTAGTCCCCATA
This sequence comes from Pachyseris speciosa, assembly GCA_016490735.1. Lineage (NCBI taxonomy): Eukaryota > Metazoa > Cnidaria > Anthozoa > Scleractinia > Pachyseridae > Pachyseris > Pachyseris speciosa. Next base: position 484,988 of record JAEMWC010000226.1, read on the forward strand.
TGGCTGGTCGACCGATAAAAACAGCTCGTGCCCCTAAAGCCAAAGCCTTGAATACATCTGTACCTGTTCTGATTCCACCATCTACATATACTTCAACCCTTCCCTGGACTGCATCTACTATCTCTGGCAGAACATCAATCTATTGGGAAAAAAAACTGCTCTTTTGATCACCAGCCAATAACAAGAAATATGTCTAACTTTCTACTCCCCTGCCCAATTTTAATCTTACTTAAAGTGCATATGACACAAAATTTTTCATTAGCTTGTTCGAAAGAGCTTTCAAAGTGACAAAGAACGGCATTTATTTTATTGTAATAGTACTCTTGGTTGCCGAGTTATTCAAGATTTTGATTTATGCAAATTAGAGGACTTATGATGTCAAAAGGTGGACACAAAATGAAGTAAAATCACAAAATATGGAATATCTGTGCAAATAGTAAGTCTACAGGGTTGAAATTTTCGCAGGGTTGATGTCCTGCCAGAACTACACATTGTGATAGTGGTTATGATGTCACCATAGCAACATACTCGTTACCGGACCTCTACCTTCGCAAAGGGTAAAATCAGAGTTTCCCTCCCCAAGAAGTGCTATTTGCTCTTGATGTTCATTCAGTGGGTGTGAGCGAATATAGACATTACAGAGCACAAGTATAAGAAAGTCTGTTAGACTTCGGAGCAATAAGGCATTTTTCATATGGAAAGGTAGAGGTCTGGTAATGAGTATGTTGCTATGGTGACATCATAACCACTATCACAATGTATAGTTCTGGCAGGACATCAACCCTGCAAAATTTCAACCCTGTAGACTTAGCATTTGCACAGATATTCCGTATTTTGTGATTTTACTTCATTTTGTGTCCACCTTGTGACGTCACAAGTCCTCTCATTTACATAAATCAAAATCTTGAATGACTCGGCAACCAAGAGTGCTATCACAATAAAATAAACGCTGTTCTTCATCATTTTGAAAGCTCTTTCGAACAAGCTAATGAAAAATTTTGTGTCATATGCACTTTAAAGGTGCCCAAACGTGCTAGCACTTATTTTCTTTTTGACCTTGACAATAGAACAGTAAGTTAATACCAGTTATGATCTTAAGGTTATAGTGTTTTGATGCATACATTCTTTCACTATTTTATCTGTTTTAATGTAGGATTAGGAGTTATGATTTATCTAATAAATTATTTACATCGAATTATTTTAATTTATGTGTCCCCAATTAGTGGAGTACTTTCACTTGGTTAGAAAATCCTGACACCATAATAAAGTTATTGTTGTTGTTGTTGTAATGAGCTGGAACTAGCTTGCTTACAAGGCTTAAATTTTCATATGACTTGTAAAAGTATTCCACCGCAAGTCAGTCTTAACGCTTTATGCAAAAAACCAGAGTATGCTCTATTGGCTACAGGTACCTTTTGCCAGGCCATCATTATCATTATCACTAATCTTATCCTTATTATCATCATTATTTTTAATCATGATCGTCACATGTACTCACTGTAGCAGGAACACAATCCAACTGTCTTCCCCCATGGTTTGATACAATGATTCCTTCAACTCCACACTCAACAGCCTTTAAAGCATCATCTGCTGTTAAAATGCCCTTCAGAAGAATTGGAAGTTTGGTGATACTTTTCAGCCATTTAATGGTTTCAAAGGAAATTGAAGAATCAATCATGGAGTTAGCAAAACTATTAAACCCAGATAAGTGTTGCTTGCTTTCTTCAGTGTTTGACAACCTTTTTGCAACTTCTATGTTTGCTGAATCAATACTAGGTAACGTCATGAGATAAGGAATCAAAGAGCAGTGATTTCTCATATCTTTTAGTCGCCTTCCTCTCACAGGTGAATCCACTGTAATGGCAATTGCTTTGTATCCTTCCTTTTCTGCACGGTTAACTAGGTCTATTATTAGTTCTTGAGAGCTAAAAATGTACAGTAACATCCACTTGACTAAACCAGGAGCCACAGAGGCAACATCTTCCAGGCTCTTGGATCCAACACAGCTCACAGTCATGCAAGTCTCTGCTCTTGCAGCAGCTGGAAGACAATCCACAATGGAAATTGGTCAACAGTGGTGGCTGCAAAATGACCCATTATTGCAGCAATTGAAAATGTGATTGACTTCACAGAAAGTCAAATGTTGTGGTTGCGAGCAGTTAGTTTCACAAATAAATTAATGTTATAACAATACTACCTTAATGACTACATAGGGTTTTTTTGGCGCTGTCAACTTAGATATCTGTACCTCTTGCAGTTGCCTTTTCACCATCAGGATGAGCAAGTATTTGGGTTGCAGTTGGTGCAATACAAACTGGCATAGAGATCCTTTCTCCGAGAATTGTGGTGGAAAGATCCACTTGAGAAATCCCACGCAGCACACGTGGTCTGATCCTTAGCCTGAAATTAATTTTTACGTTAAAGCAATGTGATGACTAGTTTAAAGAAACCCACCATTCACTGACAGTAACAAGTTCAGCATCTGCGTGCCCTTTCCAATACCCTTTTTCTCT
>JAEMWC010000226.1:492500-605000 GCA_016490735.1 Pachyseris speciosa
TTGTCTGAACGACAAGGATCGAAATCCTCCAAACAACAACAGCCTAAGCGAGGATCGAAACGCACCAATCACCACCAGCCACGGTGCTTCTTATACTCACACGCAGCCAGTCGACACCATCACCTGATGAAGACCAGCAGTATAGCGTTCGAAACATCGCGATCCACATCTTTGTGACTCAATAGACTAATATCACGCTTGTTGTGAATAGATTTGCCCGTCCAGCCTCGTCCATTAAACGAGCACACACAAAGGATCTTAATCCAAAGGGAGCTCAAACTCATCCTGATGACGATTCTGGGCGGGCAAAATCTATTGTTCATCAGAAATGTGATACGGTCTATCGTGAGACAAAAGATTAACTCAGCTATCATTTGAAGCGAACACCTTTCATAATAAAAGTTTAAGTTTTGATTACTTTCTTGGGCGACGCTATCACTTGCATTCAAAGCCATTCCCCCTATATGATGTAGCTATAACTCGGATTAGGACTTAACTCGTTCTTTTTTTATTACTGGAATGGTAAAGTTTTGTTTCTTCTATGGAAAACATAATGTAAACTGATAAATTCCATTTTACTGTAATTACTCGGGATACTGTAAGTATACCGAGTTATAAAATGTGTCAGATTTCAGTCTTTTTTTTTTTTTTTTTTCTGTGCAGCAAAATGCACAATACAATTACGTTCCGGTGTTTGGATTGGCCAATGCACAATAGCAGGCACGTGGCGGTGTCTTCATTGGTTAAAGCAAACCACATAGTCCAAAGGTCGAAAGGCTAACATCACGCGACGGTTGTTTACAAGTTATGCAAATTCATCGTGTTTGAGTTGTGAAGCTAGATATTTTAAGACAGCACAGTCTGTCCCCGTGAAAAGGTTTGCCGAGTGTTAAGAAAAAGTTGGAAGCCTCGCACGTGTAGTGCTTATCGGCTAATCGATATCACAAGTCGAAATCGAATGCTATGACAGAAAAATTACAGATTTTGCACAAAGTTGTTTTCGTAATGTGATACCTTCCATTTAATACGTGACCGCAAGTGAACACTCAAGGTTAAATAATCCACTTCGACCGCGGAACAAATTTTCCTACACATATCTTTGTAAAGTTGTGAAGCTGGATTTTAATACAGTACAGACTGTCCGCGTGAAAAGGTTTGCCGAATTTAAGACAAGGTTGGAAGCCTCGCACGTGCTGTGAGTATCGACTCGAATTAGAACGTTGTGACAGTTCTATATTTAGATAATCGCAAAGTTGTTTTGATGTAATTTGATCCGGATTATACCCAACTCAATCGCTGTGAAAGTTCTATATTTAGAGACAAGTTTGCGAATTTTTGGTTTTCACGTGCGTCAGAAAAAAAAAACTAAAATTAAACATTTAGATTTTTTACCTTCATCAGGTAAATTACGTTTAAGCCAAGTAACACGCTTTGTTTTGAAAATAGAGCAGTTTCAATTCCAAGTTCTTTTTACAATGCGCGACATCTGGATTGCTTCTGAGAAACATGTCACATACACGGAAACGATTCGCCTTGTGTTTTCGAGTTTGTTTTCAAGCTTCGCAGAGAGAAAAAAAACTCTAGATGGTGCCACTTAATCTAGAAGTAAACAACAACAGCTGACAACGAATATGGATGGCAACTCTCAAAACGGTTTAACGAGCTTTGCTCGAACGTGAACAAAAAGGTCTTACGTGAACCCAAAAGCAAACCATTAGCCGGATAGTTTCGAGAATCAGAAAGCGTGCGTCCGGCTTCTGGAACAAAAAAGTATCCCGAGTTAACGCTCATAGAGCGTCTTGTTATATTTTTAAAAGAGGCCCAGTTTTATGATAATTGCATTGCCAGTGCCAGTGGTGCTGGTCCTCTTCTGCTTCACATCAATCAAACACAATCAAAAGGCCCTCCTCGTTGTCACTAGCATGTGGTTCTTCTTTATCTGTTGCTGTCGGTGACTTTGGTGATTTATCAAGAAGCTCGTAGCTCTTTTCAATTTACCAATTTTTAATTTGTTTCATGTCGCTATATAGCGTTTGACTTGACAGCACAGGGCTAGACTAGTGCTGTTGATTTTCTGTTACTTCCCGGCACCAGTTTACTTGTACGACCGGTTAGCTCAGTGGTAGAACACCGGACTACCGTGCGGGAGGTCGCGGGTTCAAACCCTGGCCGGACCAACACTCAGGGTCTTTGAATAATTGAGGAGAAAGTGCTGCCTTTGTAATGACATCTACAAACGGTTAGATTTTCTAGTCTTCTCGGATAAGGACGATAAACCGTAGGCCCCGTCTCACAACTCTTCATAATTCTCTGATTCTGTGGGACGTAAAAGAACCACTAGGGACGTAACAAAACTCTGGCAGTGACCACCCCTAGTGTCTGTCTTAATTTGACATTGATATTACGGGGGCACTCATAACTCAACTTCATTAATTGTAAACTGCGTAAAAAGCAGTCTGGCAAAGTGCCCCGGCCAGTATTGTAATGCGCATTTGAATATTGCATAGAAAATGCGCAATATAAATGTGATATATTATTATTATTATTATTATTATTATTATTATTATTATTATTATTATTATTGTTGTTGTTGTTGTTGTTATGTCAGTTTTTAGAAATTGACAAGATAATCGTGTAAAATTCGACGACTTTTTTATTGTTGTGGTCTCAACTCATCAAAATCCAAATTGCATATGAATTGACTGATTCGATTCAGGAATTATATTCCAGCCCACAATCCTCGACTGGTGATCGTCATAGGAAATCCAGGTAAAAACCATTCAGAGTTGTCGATATTACAGTAAAAAAATCCGAGAGAACACCCGAGAAATTTATGGGTGTCTGTAAAACGCGGAACCAACCCGGAACCGCCCGGAACCTGCCGGAACCACCCGGAACCAACCCAGAACCCACCCGGAACCTGCCGGAACCAGCCCGGAACCCACCAGGAACCACCCGGAACCACAAAAAAATATAATAACGTACAAAAAAAATAATCAAAATGAAAATTAATAAATATAAATCAATAAAAATAAGAAGCATATAAAAAGGACCAATAACATGTTTTCAGCTATTAAAAAAGACGAGAATGGGATGACACGTGACTAGCGGAGTGCTTGCGTGACAAAGATCAAAGTCTGAAATATTCTCCAAAGCATTAGCCTGCGTCGCAGACGTAACAAAACTCCGGTTAGTAACGTCTGCGAAGCAGCGCCAAATTCCTTGTTCTGTACCAGAATTTGAGTACGCGTTATGATTGGCTCGTCAACAAAAGCCTTTTGTTGTACGAGTCAGTTGTCTTCCACACTAGGACCACCATGACCACCATCGATTTCTTCTATGATGAAAATCTCTTTGCGCTCATTCATGGTGTTCCTAGTGTTGAAGACAACTACCGTAAAAGCTCTATTAAGCCCCCGGGGAGCTTATTTAATTTCAGGACTCATTGGGGGGGGGGGGGGGGCTTATTAGAGAGGGGGGGCTTATTTGAAATCTCAAACACGCCGTTTTCGTCTTATAATAGTTTTTGTACCAAACTCAAACAACTGTACTGAAACTTGACTATTTAATAAAGAGCAACAAACAGTATTATGTGTTCGAGTGTATATTTGTTGAAAAATAAACCCACTGGGCCGCATGAAATGGATTTCGTAGGGAATAAGAGGGACTACAAAATCTCATGTCCCAAAAAGGGGGGGGGGATTATTAGAAAGGGGGCTTATTATAAAAAAAGACTTCGAAACGGGGGGCTTATTAGAGAGTGGGGGCTTAATAGAGCTTTTAAGGTAACTCGTACAACGCATGTGGTTTGGAGTCGAAAAAATACTTTTGACTTTGACCTTTGTCGTGCAAGCACTCCGCTAGTCACGTGTCGTCTCATTCTCGTCTTTTTTAATAGCTGAAAACATGTTATTGGTCCTTTTTATATCCTTCTTTAACTGAGTTAACTATTTTTTTTAGTTTTATTAATTTATATTTATTAATTTTCATTTTGATTATTTTTTCTACATTATTATATTTTTTTTGTGGTCCCGGGTGGGTTCCGGATGGTTCCGGTAGGTTCTGGCAGGTTCCGGGTGGGTTCCGGGTGGGTTCCGGGGGTTCCGGCAGGTTCCGGGCAGTTCCGAGTTGGTTCCGTGTTTTACAGACACCCGAAATTTATCGTATATTAATAGCCTTTATTTCCACAAAATATTTTAATGGTGTTTGAGTTTCTTTTGTGGGAAATTTCTCACGTATACACATTTACAATACAAAAAAGTAACTAGAAGAAAAAAACAAGTAGACAAAAGCGATGTGCAAAAAGTTTAGTCTACTGGTGTTTCAAAACTGTTTTTGTGCTCTTGTCAAAAAATTTTCGCAAAAAACTAAGGTGGTTTTCCTGGAGATAAAAAACCTGACATTGTTTTCTTACCTGGTCCTTTTCCGGGAAAAAAAAGTGAACATTGAAATACTGAGCATACATCACCAGGCCAGGGCCAAAAACAACTGCATTTCAAAAGGTTGACAAGAAAATTGTTCACCTTAATGGTGCAAGTGCTAGTGAAAATGCCGAGGAGTGAGATTTGTCAAAGTAAACAAGACATCTCATGAGCAGGCCATAGATAAACCATTCTAAAACGGCGCTATAACCTGCATCTCCTCTGTTCTGGGATAAAATCCCCCTATCAATTGCTAGTGACGGTTACGGCTATAAAATTACGAAATTCACGCGCGAGCTGATAAGTTGGCTTGTTAGCTCAGTTGGTAGATCGCTGCTCCGGTATCGCAGAGGTCGTGGGTTCGAATCACGTAAAAGCTTAAATTATTTCCAGGCTTTATTTTAACTACTGCTTAAGTAGTGTTCATAACTGCGATAATCATTCATATATTCATTATTTAATCCGCAATTAAAATATACGATTTCAAGAGAGAATCCCTGTTGATGATTGTCATATATTCATTCTCGAAAATAACTTTATTTATCCACGATTACGAAGTGGAAATTCAAATTCGAAAACTAAATTGTATTTCAGACTTTTTATTTTCGTATATTTTTAATCCACTGTAGGTATAGTTGAAATAATGTATTTTTGTCGAGCTGCTGCATTGGAAGTCGTACGCCTTACTGCTGTGCCTTTCGGTAAATTGTGATCATCATTAATGCACAGGGCATTTCATAGAAAAAGAAAGATGTGGTTTCTATCATGAATTGTTTTCCGTTTCAATGAATTTGCTTTTAAAAAGTTCTCAAGCCTTGAGAGACCGACTTTTCATAAACCAGAGCAGATCAAGTCCTCCCCAGAATTTCTTCTGCGCATTTCGACTGAGTGCAAGAGAACATTTTTACCCGTTCTTGTCTCCCTTTTTCCGTTGAATGAAAACACGCGGTCCGCGAATTGGTACGTGGGAGACTCCTAGCGAAATATCCGCCCACTTGGCGCCTTCCACTCTTCTGCTTGCTGCCCAAGAGTAAAGGCCATTCAAGTAACAGTATTTTCTCTTACTGTCGCGAAACATTCTTGAATTACAAGCTGAGATCATTTGTTGTGCATATCATCTCCCCATGCCGCAAATTTTCATGTTGCAGAAAGCAAACGTTCATTTGTTTTAACTTGGTGCAACATGAAAATCTGTAGCGGGAGGTAAAATGCGCAACAAACAATTGCAACTTGCTATACAACATTGTCGCGAGGCAAATTAAAAAGAAAACTTTACATCTTTTGCTCGCCCTCTAAGAGATAAGACCACAGTTTTATGGTTTGTTATTTTATCGCTATTTGCTTGTGCTATTTTTGTAATAAAATGTTAGGAAATTCAAAATTTACATGACGTTAAACTGAGTTAACTTATTCGCGCATTGATTTGTTTTTTGGCCCTGCAATTGACAAACCATTTCAGTCTTGGATTTCCCGTGATTACTTTGGGCAAAAGACTAAACTTAGCATCAGCTTTTTCCCGCTACTGAAGAAATCCATTTCTTACGTTAGCTACGTAACCAACAGCGTATATTATTTTTCCAAACGATTTTGATTCCAATAAAAGTAACCGTTTCCATCTGCAAACTTGAACACCCAATCAGGTATGATCGCAGACAGTTTGCGTTTGGTTTGCAGGATGTGCCGAATCGTCGCATGCTTCAGTCGTACTTAATCTGAATTTTTGTCCGGTAAACCTCGGTCAACGCACAATTTGATTGTAACTATAAGACAATCTTATTTCTTCTGTTCCAGTGATAAACAAGTATTTTACTTTTGAATCTGATCCTTTCGCGGTGAAGTTGGCGTATCTAATTGAAGAGAATTTAGCTAGAGTTAGTTTAGTTTACGTCTTACCATGAGAATGCTTTCGAAGGTGAAGCGGATACATACTATAGATGAGTCGTGTGGACTACTGTATGCTTGCAACCAAACTTAAAACTTCATTTCCCTCTCACTCTGTCCTTGAATTCCACCCTCGGTTGATACGCTTCTGATTAGTTTCTTGTCCTGGAAGTGCGCCCAAAAATGCAACCCAAAATAACACGCCAATTATTCATTTCTAGCTGAATACGTATGAGTGAAATGTCTTTATCCCAAGGAAATTTATGTGTTGATTTATACATGTTGCGAGAAAAAACTGCATTTCCCAACTTGGTGTAAATAGCCTACGTCGGTAAGGCGTGTCGGCTTCGTCACTGAGGCGTTCTTGAGTAGTGTCTTGATTAGTATCTTGTCCTGGAGGTATTACACAAAAATGGCACCCAAAATATCATGCCAAAATATTTACTTTCAGCTTGATACGTATCATTGAAATGTCTATACTATGAAAGTAATGTGTCGATTTGTTAAGATTAAATTTAAGCTTTTGCTAACATGGTGTAAATTGGCCTATGTCGGGTACTAGTAATGCATGTCGACCTCTTCATCGAACTGAGCTTTCTCGACAACACAATTACATGTATGCGACAAAGGCATAAAGCAACACAACGCTCCTGACAACTGAGCTGTGCTAACTTGCTAATTACTGCTCTCTGGGTGAGCAAACATAGTTTTCATCATGAATGACATCATGAATTTTTTATCACAGTATAAAAAGAGATGAGTCACCAGACACACCCATTACTTTATGTCGTTGACGTCGTTCGACGTGTGCTGTAAAAGTTCAAGGTCAAACTAAAAGTTCTTGGTTTCTCGTCTTCTTGACGTTCACCAGTTCTGGAATCTAAAGCCCTGCAGGTTAGTTGGTCTTTGAACTTCGACTAACTTTGTTCAAGTTGGAATTTAGTTGAACGATTTGCTTTTTCGGTAAAACGTACTGTTCGGTTGATGTTTTTAAATCAGGATTTACACAGAATTAACTTCTTAACCTTCCCTGAGGCCGTCAATGAATCTCGTTGCCGGAAAATGTATGGCTAGTCTTTGTGTTCCGAGAGGAAAATGATATTGAATCAGTCTCAAGATTCTCGTTTATCGATGAACCGGCGACATCTCATTTCCAGATCAGAGTGCATACATTTAACTTGTCGGTATATTTCTTTCTTTTCTTTTCGGATGATTGCAGATATAGTGAATGGATTTAATTTATGGATGGAGCCTTCAAAAATGTTTGGCCACAATCTTCGACTGTATAAGAGGTTCTTCTCGTCTTGTCCGATTTATGTTGGTGTTTGTCCTCGTGTTTCATGGAACAGTTATCTCTTATAACATATATCCCAGTCTCTGTTGCTATCAGGACTACACGTTAAGATTACACAATTTAGCCCGATGCCTTGCTAGGATTTTATTGCGTGGTAAACCTAATTGCCTTAAAATCTAATCCCTGAATTTTCTTTCTATGCTTTCAGGTTGAAGTTAAAAAAGTTAAGAAATGTCCACGATTAGATAACGTATAAAAGCAGAAGAATACTCAAGTCGGTGTCAGATAATTAAGATAAGTTCAACTGCGTTGTTCACTTTCTTGTTCAGTTTAGATAAGTGCCGTATCTACTTGAAGCAAAGGCACAATTTTAAGTCGCAGGAAAATTAAATCAAAATTACAGGTGCTTTCCGCCAAAATTAGGTTCAGTCAGGAGCAGTGCAAGTGCAGCAGTCATTTTGTTACAAATTGAGTTGTAAAGTTAAGGATGTGCCCTGATAATTAAAATGATCAAGATATTCCTCGATCTAAGATCGATTATGCCATAACATTTCGGTAGATTTCTAATAAAATTATTTTTGATAATTTTTAGAGACTTGGAAAATTTTTATGGTTTTTCAACTCAAAACACTTTTGAATTCTTTGATTGCACCTGACGTCACGCGGCCATGTTGGTGGAAAGAACAATAGCGAAAAAGTCTTTTGGGAATTTGACTCTATTATTATGCAAACCTTGGGCTTCATTATTTCTATTGTTTTGGCACCAACATGGCCGTCTTATCACGTGAGTGCAATCAAAGAATGGAGACAACCATGTCCAACGACAATGGCCCTTTGGCGGGATGTCAGTCACGTGGGACGCAAGCAACCCGCTGGGACAAGACAAACAAAGAAAATTACCATCTTTAATGATGTAAGCTCTTTGTTTGTCTGGTCCCAGTGGGTTGCTTGCGTCCCAGCATGGCGTTTTTATACCACGTGACTGACATCCTGTAAAGGGCCTATTGTAATGCTATCTCTTTTTTAGCAAGTCATTGGCTGTCTTCTTGTGCTACTAAATTTACGAAATCGGAAAAATATCGATTTCAAGCAATTAGTTTATTGATAGTATTTTACTGTTTCATTTCCCGACATAAGTTCAAATTTGAAACAAAATTCCCGTGATTGAACTATTTCTTTGTCCACTGATTCCTATAGAGATTTATTGTCTTTTCATGAAGAGAAAATTACCTGTTTAGTTATGCTTATTTGCTTCAACATTCTCCCAAATCAATTTTCAACTCGCTTATTAAAAATAGCAAATCAGATATAACAATTAGTAACAGCTAAGTGTCACTCATCCATCAATCAACTGAAAATTTCACTTTTCCATGTTGTACCATCTGTTAATTTTTTTTCAGGGAGGGACTATTGTGAACCGGGGTGCTTTAAGGAGCCTATTTATTAATTTATAACCTACACACACTGCTCAAACAAAAAAATACTATTCATTTCTTTGCATCCCATCCTGGCGTTGTCATTCGATAGAAATCGATTTCGAAAATAAATCTATACTATCGGAATGATTTTTTCATTGTTATCTAAAATAGATAACAATACAATAAAACGTATAGAGAAAATTATTTGTCGATTGTTATCGATAGATAAAACTCCATCAGTCGAACTCAAGTTTTTTTCTTCGTTTTTTCTTGTCGATCACAATGGAGACGGATCATCCGTCTAGTATAAATACGGGAAGGACTGAGATGAACTACCGGTGTGTCGAGTGGCTCGTCCCATGTTTATATATACTGGACGAGCCCTCTGGAAAGATTTCGGAGAAAGATCCGTCTCTAGTATAAATACAGCCAATCATGAATATTATGCAGCTGGAGTTTACTTTAATCTTGGGCACGCTTTGTTATCGGTGCAAAATATTCTATTCCGCTGTCTTTAAGGCCTGTTTATATCAGGTCATGAGGAAAACGATTAGGTTTGTTGTCCCCTTACTGTCGGGATCATAAATCTTTTTTGTTTCTCTCAGGACCAGTAATTGAGAGTATATGAATCTCAGATTTTAATAGCGATTACTAGGATTAATGGGGTGACTACGCCAGGCGCACCTACACATCATATCGCTACCCTACCCTCCTTCTGGGGACTTTGAACAACAACCACATAACGAAAGAATATGAAACTGAAAACGTTAGATTTCAAGAAACGTTTAAAATTTCATGTGATTGAGAACGACCGCAGATATTTTTCAAAATATGATATGCTGCAGTGATATAGCGTTCAGTTCGTTATTAGGAATTTCCAGCTGGAGGGGTTCGTTTTTCCGAGACGAGAATAATTGTCTGTTTTTGGTCAAATTTTCGTTGACTGATGAATGACATTTCGCCCCCACTTGAAAAAGAGATCGCTTTCTGATATGTTAGTTTATTAACTGTTTACTCTGTGTCAGTGGCTTGATTCAAAAACTAAAATAGAGGGAAACGTTTAATCATTTTTTATATCGAATCTTTCGTTTTATGCTTAGTTATTTGAAGCAGACATAATCAGGACCTGAAGTTTTAGCAATAATTTTAATAATGCTTATTCTGTTTCAGTTTAAATCGCGAGAGGCTTATGCCACGAAAAGAGTTTGGTTAAAGAGTGGAAATCACGAGAGGATTAATTCAACATCACTCATTAAGAGGAGTTCTTTTCAAGCCAGGAAAAAAGAAAAGAGCAAGTTTTGAAGACGCAAACTGACTTAAATGAACACTTTCATGGGTACAAGTATGTTACTTAGGTTTAATTTAGGGTGCACTTCTCAAAACTGCCATAAACACTTAGGGCTAGTGAAATTATTTTGACTCTGTTTTACGTGATTAGTGTTCATTATCATAAATTCTAATTTTAATTATTGAAAGCAAAAACGTTGACAATTTTACAAAATGAACAATGAAGAAATTGGGCTATTTAGCACAAACAAGTTTCAAAAATCGAAGAGCTTCCAGGCCTTGAAAAGTCTTCGGGAGTTTTGAGAAACGCCGGCCGCTTCGGCTCCGAATAGACCTTATTCGCTTGCATATTGTTTTCCCGATACGTATCATGTGATAATACTCAGGGCCCGGTTGTTCGAAAGACGATTAACGCTAACCCAGGAATAAGAGTTAACCGAAGTCTCAATCTCGCTCGTTGAGAAAGTTTTGTAAATCAAATTTAACGTTTAAAGTAAAGTTGAATTCCAATAAAAACTTAAGGAGGAAAATCTTTTGGAAATGCTTTTATTGAACATTAATTAAACTGGACTCAAAGTTCGCTCTAACCCGGGATTAGCTTAATCGTGCTTCGAACAACTGGGTCCAGGAGATTTAAAAAGTCCTTTGCCTTGAAGCGTATTACCTTCTGGTCTTGTTCATTACAAAGAGTGCACGCAGACATTTATTCATGCGTGCGTGCACTCTTTTTAATGAACAAGACGAAGGACCAAGGCCCAAATCTACTGAGGATCATCACATGATCTGTATTGGAAAAACTATATACAAGCGATAAAGATCTAAACCATCGTCACTACAGTTTACTCTAAAGGTGGGTTTCTCATAAATTGCTGATTAGTTTCTCTTAGTTCAGTATCTGAGAATATTTAGCGATAAGCGCATGCGCAAACCACAAACAACTGCAGTTGGAAGAGTATTTCACCCGGGAATAAGATTTTTATTTCATAACATTTTTGGAACTGAGCTCATGCAACGCTTAACGCAAACAAAAAGGCTCGCTGAAACTCGCATCAGTTTAGTTCGTTACTTTTGTTTAGTTTTCTCGGCGTGATGAGAAACGTTTGCCTAGAGTAAAAACATAGATGTTCAAGTTTCTTATCAAGCTTTTGACTAAATATATCGAAATCCGTCTTGCATGAACAGGAACTAACTGTAAAATTGTGGAGCGTAAGCTTGAAAGTTTAGCAGTTTTTGTGGATTTCATTTTGGATTAGAACATTATTTCCTTTCGAGTTCTGTTTTCTCCATCTGGGCCAGCTAGGCTGATCTCACGCCAAATACGGCGTTTTTGAGATAATCCGAAAATTGAACTGTGTAGGACGATTGAATTTCGCGGTCGAATCAGTAGCCAATCAGAGTTAGAAGAACAGATATTCAATTCGCAATCTAAAACTCGTGCTGTTCTAGAAAAAATTAATTTGGCAACTAAACACTTTCTCATAAAGATCGATAGGAGAGTTACTCCCAATCTAGATCTCGCCCTAAATTTGACGTTTTGAAATCACGAAAAATGAACTCTTTACTAAATTAGTTTATTATAAGAAAGATAGATTAATTTGATTTTTCTGGTGCGAATGTAGATCTCGCTCCAAATACGACGTTTGAGATAATCAGTCGCAAAACTGAATGTTCGAAGAAGTTTCATTTGCAATGACATTAGTTTCTTATAAGGAAGACCAAGTAGAACAGATAAACGTTTAATTAGAAGAAATGATATTCTCTGAACCGCAGTGATTCTCAGCAACCAGCAACCTTGTGTGTTTAGATGGGAAAATTTTTTTAGGCATATTGACTATATTGCAGTATCTTTAAAGATCTCGATAGCCGGTTCGTTTTCATTGACTGAATTTTGATTTGTAATGGCATAATGTGCTCTGAAATTGACTACAATCAAAATGTATGGTGATTGAAATTTTTCACCTACAACTTTGAATGTGCGTGATTGGCTTATTGAACTGTCCAATAGCAACTTGGCAAGTCAACAGACGGTTTTCACGTGATGTCATTTAAAACTAAACTACAAAAGCAAACAGTCTATTCCATTTTTATCTTCATCATGTAAAACACATTTTAGATATGTATTTGCTTGCATGCTTTCAGCTCTGTAGCTTGCTTTGTTTTGAAAATAGAGCAGTTTGAATTTTAAGAGTTTTTCACGGTGTGTCACATAAAAATGTCTCCTCACAAGTATGTCACTTACATGAAAACATCGATTCACCGTGTGTTTTGAGGTTTGAAAAGCCAACATGGTAAAAGAAGTGTCCATGTGAATGTTTAAAAGCTCAACAGAGAGACCCTTTAAGATAGCTAAAGTAAGAAGCATATTTTTAACTCGTTTCCGGCCGCCATATTGGTATCCCTTAGAGGAACACTAAAATGGCGTTTCCATACAAAACACTATAATTTTGAGTGCTACATTTTGCCGAATAACTCGAGTACGGGATATTACACGCCCTGAGACTTGGGCATGTTATTTATTTATTACTCTTCTATAATATCACAATTTCTTGACTTGATTTTACTCTTTTATTTGCGTGACTGAAAACCGTGACGCTCTTTTAGTAGAAAATAGGAGTTTTTCAAACCAATCACAATCGATCGAGGAAATTCTAATTTATATGATTAAGAAAAAAATACCAGCATGAACAACAGATGTCATGAAATTATACAAAAAATATGCAAAAAAAGACACCGCTTTGTGAAAAATTATAACTAAGAGTAAGATGTTTCAAAAAAGGCAAACCTTGGTAATCTCTACGTATTTAAGATTAAGCAGCAAAAGATGAAATGTATTTTGTATGATTTTCGGCTTGGTAGAGTAAAAGGAGAAAAATTGATCATCGTATGTGATATTCTTTTGTAGTATTTCTTTGCAATAAATCGCCATTTTGCTTTATATCTCCTCCTTAGCTCCAAACTCACTGATTGTAAGACGTTTGAATTACAGTTTTACTCTTTCCAACTCTGTCCGCAAGCTTCTGGTTTCGAAATATCCGATAACTAAGCTAATTTGCCTATCATGCATGCAAGTGGACTAGAAGAATTGAATGTCAGTCAAGTCCAACCTTTTTAGGCTCTAGTTCTTTTAAACAAAAGCTTCTGATCGATACGATAATCTTTTGAGGTGAGTGCAATTCAGAGTATCGCTAAACAATTAATAACCAGAAAAAAAATCCCTTTCAGGAAAAGATTAATTTCCATTCGTTGTGAAGGTAGCTGTTACCTGTTAAGCTAAGAAAAGTTCCTTGTCATCATGATAAAACGAGCCGACAGGTTCTTGTTTCGTTAAAAAGATCACGACAGTTTGTACTGTAAAACTTTTCAAAATCATTTTCAAACATTTTTTTCGAGTCAGTTTTAAGCTAACTCAACGCATCAGTAAAAAAGCCAATCAAAAGCAAGCAATTAAACCAGGAGCCCATGATAAGACCCATCGAAAGCAACCGGGAGCCCAATTGGAGCCAGTCAAAATCCAATCTCGTACCCAGAGTCCTCAGGCTCTTTGGCCAGCGGTTAGTCCTGGCGACTAACCGCTGGCCAAAGAGCCTGAGGACTCTGGGTACGAGATTGGTCAAAATAACTAGCTATTCTTGGTTTTCACATGACGTCATCAAAAACTAAAACTCAAAAGTAAACAGATTTTTGCATTTTTTCTTCATCACGTAAAATTCATATTAGAAATGTATCTGCTTGTGAGTCCATCTGAAATGTAGGGACGAGTAGCGCAATTTTTACCGCAACGGAAACAACCGGAAGGGAGTTGTAGGTGTGAATTAGTAGAATTAGAAGAAAGTTTAGCTTTCTTTTAATTCTACTAATTCACACCTACAACTCCCTTCCGGTTGTTTCCGTTGCGGTAAAAATTGCGCTACTTGTCCCTACATTTCAGATGGACTCACAAGCTATACTTTCTCTTCTACAGGTGAAACGCGCCATATTAAATCTAACCTGACCTGTGACACTAAAAACCTCATTTACATGATTCAATGCAACCGCTGTAATTTACAATACATAGGAGAGACTAAACGACGTTTAAAAGACCGATTTAATGAACACCGCCGTACCATAGATAACCCTAACACCAAATCTAAACCTACCACAGTCGCGGAACATTTCCTCTCCTCTCCTAACCACACTGCTAATGACATGCAATTAATCGCCATTGAGAAAATATTTTCTAACAGAGACTCAATCCGTAAGGCCAGGGAAGCTTTTTTAATTTCAAAAGGCAGAACAATTGATCCTGAAGGTCTTAACATCCGCGAAGAAACATATTAGTTAATTTTTTCTTATAAGTTTATCTTTTTTAGACCTTTTTTCTAGTATTTTATTTTACACTGTCAATCATTTTAGTTTTTACGTGTTTCCGGTATATAACTACATAAACACCCCTTCCAATGTAAATTCTCATTGTAGCTGAAGAAGGCTGGTTTGGCCAGCCGAAATATAGTACACAAAACTTAAAACCATTCTACGTTGTATCAGCCCTTGCTTTTATACTCTCTGAATTTTTTTGTTCTTCACAGTGTGTGACATAGCATGTCTGCCCACAAGCATATCGCCTACATGAAAACATCGATTCACCGCGTGTTTTTGAGGCTTTAAAAGCCAATATGACAAGAGAACCGTCTATGTGAAAGTTTGCTTGCTCAACTGAGCGAAGAAAGCCTTTGTGATAGCTTAAGTAAGTTCCAATTGTTTTTCACTCGTTTCCGGGTCGCCATGTTGGAGCTCATCAAGAGGGGCTCCATCATGGCGTTTCCATACTAAATCCAATAAGTTTAAGTGGTACATTTTGACGAATAACTCGAGGACGGGACGTTGCACAGCCATGAAGCTTGGGCATATTGTTTTTTTATTACTCTTCTACAATATCTCAATTTCTTCTGCAATCACTTTATCTATTGAATGGTTGACGATTCTATTTTTTTACTTGCGTGACTCACGCGTTGCTGAAAACCAAGAATTGACCAAAACTGGGGAGAAAATGTTTGCAAGGTTTTATTTTTTCAATTCTTTTTTTAACCTGCCCAAAATAGAAAAATTGAATATTGCCCGCAAAATAGCAATATTCGTTTCGGAAGAAGTCGTGCGTTAAAGGGGCAGTGACACGCTATTGTACCATGCATCGGTGGAAACCTTAAAATAATGGTCTAGTTTTGTTGCCAAAGACTGTAGTACTGCATTGACACCATAAACTAAGATGACGAGGATGGAAATGGATTGAAATTTGAAAAAACTTGTCAGTTTTTTCAAAATTTCAAGCTATGCATTGAAAAATCAGAAAAAAAAATTATTATGGTTAGCTCTTCCTGCTAAAATTTCATTGGAATTCATCTTGCTGATTCTGTAGGAGCATTTTTTGCACGATAACAGGTAAAGGGCAGTAATTTTGACAGAAATGAACCAAAAACAGCAAACTCCCGGTGACAGTGCTCCTTTAAAGGGGTAAGCCGCTGATCCGTATTGTTTTGATCGTGGGTTCACCTCTACGCAACTATGGCGTTGGAATCGTATTCGTCAGAACCTGTTTGTTTGGCTGATTTAGAGGACTATGCGAGAGAGCACTTGCCAAAACATGCGTTCGATTTCTTCGCAGGAGGTGCAAATGACGAAAATACGTTAAGGGAAAACCTGGAGGCGCTGAAAAGGTCGGAGGGCTTCAAAGAGCACTAAATCTATCAGTAATTACTATTGCAGTAAAATTGTAGTCAGGCTAGGATTCTTTATTTTCCTTGATTTCAATTAAGCTTAATATTTCCTCTTGTGCTTTGCAAAATCCCAGCGATTTTCCGTAGGCGTTATTATCATTTTATGTGAAAATGATCACCGTAACCCAGATAACCGCCGCATGAAAACAATCTTTTATTTTAATAGCTGCAAGAGAGCAATGGGTAGTGATCATGGCTTGGCCCTTTGGTGTGTCCATGAAACGTTAACAGGCAGCTGCAAAGTCCGGGGGAGGAGGGGGGTTACCCCAACGTATGATAAGGGCTGTATAGGCACGTACCACAGGAGAGGGTATGGCTTTTGAGGTTCTTGATCCTTAAATATAAGGGTACCATTTTTACCCATGTTGGCATAGTGTCGCCAGTGTGATCCTTAAATTAAGGGCGCCTAAATTGTATTAGATAAAATAGTGTGTAAATACCCAGCTAAATGAAAAACAAATGATCTCAGCAGGGTTTTCCTTTTTGGCCTGCGACTGGCGATTTTGCCGCCTGTCAATGGCTCAATAGCCTGCAGCTGGGGGTCAAAGAATCGCTGTTGTTCAGTAATAATCTTTGCTTGCACACCCATAATCTCCGCCTGCTTTGCTCAAGTCGACTGCATTACTCCATTTGGAAAGGAAAACCCTGGATCTGTTAAGAAATTGAAATATCTGTTTAAGTATTTAGCAAAGTGATTTTATAAAATAAAATATATTTGTGTTTTACTGCAAGGCAGTTACCAGTACAGTGTAGTTTTTTTTGGGTTTGGGCCTTAAAAAGGGTATCAATTTTCATTAACTGGACTTTTCTGATTATTGGTGTTAGACTTTTTGAGGGTGTAGCTTTAGCCTACATGGATGTTTAGAGGTCGACCTAACAGTTTGGATCTATTCACACTCCCCTACCTGACCCCTTACGGTCAAATGCTCTTATTGTAAGAATGAACGAATGAATGACAACTTTATTTTAGTCTCAAGTCTTAATAGCCGCACACAAGTCCTCTTTTTACTACTAATTGGGGAGACTAAAGTATAAAGTAAAATCTATTCAACTAAGATCAATTAAGATCTGCAGCTTCACATTTAAATGTTTCAGGCTGAGGATTAGACCACGTGTTTTACGTGGGATTTCTCAAGTGGACCTTTCTACCACAGTTCTAGGAGAAAGGATCTCTATGCCAATTGGTATTGCACCAACTGCAACCCAAATACTTGCTCATCCTGAAGGTGAAAAGGCAACTGCAAGAGGTGAGGTTAATCCAAGTTGATAACTGATGAGCCCAACCTTCATTTTTGTTTTAAATTTTTATTTCTTTTAATTATAAGGTGATTCCTCACATTTGCATCGCATGCACACTCGTGCACACACACATTGAAAACATGGCGGAATTTGCCTTGAAATTGAGCTCTGCTAGTTGAAAAATGGCTATAGCTCACCAACGAGCACAGGCACCCCACCTTTTTTCCAGTCATTGTAATCAACTAATCATAAGCTTTGCGTGAGAAAAGAGTGATCTGATTTCTATTGCTGAAAAATGAATAAATAAGAAAAATAGCAGATACATTGAGGTCTTTTCTATACAGTTTAGTGACCATGTCAAAATTTGGTTCAAATTTTTAATCACAGATTCAACTTTCTGTCTAAATCAAACTTAAAATGTTTATTTGTGTCCAGCGTAATGTAAGGACTGTAGTTTAATGCGTGTTCTCATGGGTTTTGGTTCACAAAGGTTTTACAATAACTTGAAATATGTTCTTACAGTAAGCATCAAATAATGCCAAAATGGGGCATTTTCAATGCCTCACAGCTCCTAAATGAGCATGGGCACCCCCCTTTTTTTATTTCAAAATTGAAGTTTTCAAATGATAAATATTCAGTGGACAAAGTTTGAATGAAAATCTATTGTCACTTTTATTGCGGAGGAATGCAAGAATTATGTGAATGAAAGGGTTCAATACTCATATTTACCGGTATTAATAAATATACAATTGGTTCATATAATTCTTATTCATGACACTTTCACCTCTCTGTGCGTGGATGTTGAGGTTGTAATGTTATTGATGTCTTAGTTGATGAAGCATAGTACCATTTAATCACATTCTCAGTATGTTATTATCTGACTCTCTGACTTGTATTTTTACTGCAGCAGCTGTTTTAATGTCATATCATCTTTTGAAGTTTTCAAAGTAGTACATTTAAAGCCATGAAATGATCCATTTTGCTGTGTGTTCTCCTGACCTGACCTGACCTGACCTGATTTTAGTGTATTGCAGTTGACAAAATTTCTTGATGTTAAATTCTATAATTGTACCATTATTTTTGGCCAGTGTTGGATGCAATAGAGAAGAGTGTTTGGGGTTAGGTTTCTCCCCCTCCACACACCTGCATCTCCAAGAAAACAGGTCCTTGAGTATTTTTTACAGTCAAAATGTGTGCTCACATCCAAAACACACTGTTAAAACCTGTGACAAGAAAAGCTACCATCCTCTACTGGAAGAAGGTGTTTCGGCAGCTATTTGCAGCTTGCCAGATCTGAATATATTATTATTTTTCTTGGGTGTGAGTACGTTGCAATTCACGCCACTTATCAAATCATGCAATTGACAGTTGACCTTTCACGCTGGAGACATTTCTTGGATAATTTTGCCTGGCAACCTGGATATGTCACGCATACCATACTATGGCAATGTATTTCACTGAGCTCTGATTTGCTCAGGTGTTCTTTGTTTCTAAGTGAAATTTCACGCTCCAATAGTTCAGTCATTCATTTTTAGTTTTAGCTCATTAATATTCGATTATCCGGACTCTCGATTATCCAGACTGTTCAGCTCAGTCCCAAAGAGTCCGGATAATCGAGGTTCTACTGTATTCTCAAATAATAGGTGGCACACACGCTGAATATTTTGACTGTAAGTGATAAATCTGTCAGTGGTATTTACACTCTTTACTCAAGGCTTTCACCTTACTGCTTAGAAAAAAAAAGATTTTATTGATCAATATTAATAAATTTAGAGTACAGTAAATTATTGTTCTGAAGATATAGATCATGACCTTTCAATTCTCCAGTAATATGCAAAATGAACAAAAGTCAAATTTTGTTGGAAAAACTGTAGATTAGTCAAGTTAATTATGTTCTTTTCTCAGCTGCTGCAACAGCAGGGACCTGCATGATTCTTAGTACTGTGGGATCCACAACTCTGGAAGATGTCGCAGTTGCTGCACCTGATTCACTCAAATGGATGCAGCTTTATGTTCTCAGCTCTCAAGAGATGACAAAAAGTATTGTGCAACGTGCAGAAAAGGAAGGATACAAAGCAATTGTTATGACAGTGGATGCAACTGTGCGAGGAAAGCGACTACAGGATACCAGATGTCATTCCTTGCTGCTTCCCTATATTATGAAAATGCCTAACATTGAAGTAGCAATGATAGCAGAGGCTAAAAAATCATCAGGCTTTGAGAAAAATGTGAAACAAAGTTCTGGCTTTGTGTTTGACACTTTTGCCAAGACTCTGTTTGACTTGTCGATTTCCTTTGAAACCATTAACTGGCTGAAAGGTATCACCAAACTTCCAATTCTTCTGAAGGGCATTTTAACAGCAGATGATGCTTTAAAGGCTGTTGAGCATGGAGCTGATGGAATCATTGTATCAAACCACGGGGGAAGACAGTTGGATTGTGTTCCTGCTACTGTAAGTGTGTTCTGTTTGCATCCCATCTCTTTCTACTAATAATAATTATTACTATACAAAATGTGTAATGTTTATGAATCCCTGTCAAATGAGCACTCAAATGAGCCCTTTGTAGCTGGTCAGTCACATGGTACAAAAACGCCATGCCAGGCTGACTAAGCAACAGAAGCAATGCTCCGGGGACAAGAGAAACAAGGAAAGTCACCATGACGTAAGCTCTTTGTTTCTTCTGTTCCAGTGCATACTTGCATCCCAGTATGGCGTTTTTGTACCACATGGTGGTGGGTATTAGAGTGAAAAAAAAAAGGCGAAAAAGTGTGTCTTGCCCCCTTTGACTCACCCTAGTTCCTTGCATTTTAGTGAAATTCAACATGGCACCGCTTACTTGAGAAAATAACTCACATGCCACCAAAAATGCCTGCATTGCAGCTAGGCTAAGTGCTTGGCAAAGCATGAATTGGTGAGGTCATCCTCTCATAACCATGGGAGCTCTTATTTAGCCTTGTGGAAGCATATTTTCAAATGCTATCCTTGTAAAAGGAAGCTCATTGGAGAGGTGAGCAGGTGAGCTAGGAGCACTTGTATAGGGGATTATCAAAAGAACAGTTTCCTTTTTTGCCAATAGATTGATGTTCTACCAGAGGTGGTAGATGCAGTCAAAGGAAGGATTGAAGTATATGTAGATGGTGGAATCAGAACAGGTACAGATGTATTCAAGGCTTTGGCTTTAGGGGCACAAGCTGTTTTTATTGGTCGACCAGCAATCTGGGGGCTGGCGTACAAGGTAATAACAAAATTAATGTATTTATACCCAAGCTCCAGCATGTAAAATCCTTTATTATATAAACACCAATGAAATACCAGGTGAGCTTTCACATGAAAACATGATATCTTTACACATGAAAACAACATGTTATCTTGAGTTCACACATGAAAAGATCATCATTGCTATGGTTGCACAATAAGTTGTGCCTTTCACAGAGAAATTGAAATGGTTTGGTATTTCATTGGGGTTTATATAACAAATAGAACATTACTTGGTCGCTTGGAGATACAAAATTTTTCTTCTCGTGTTGAAAAATATTTCACTTGTTCACTGCACTCACGGCATGAAATATTTTTCAACACTCAGAGAAATCTTATATTTCTGTGCGGCCATGCAATATCTTCTATATATTTCCACAGACTTGGTTTTTTAAATTACTTCCCTATTGCTGTCATAAGCTGTCATGACTGGTAAATATTCTTCATTTTTTAGTAGGACATCTGTTGTAAATTATTTTAAGGGTTACTGTTTCAAACCATTAAACCATCACCATTATTACCGTCCTTTGCAGGGCGAGGAAGGCGTGTCTAAAGTCCTGGAAATTCTAAGAGAAGAATTCAAAACAGCAATGATCCTGTCAGGTATGCATCTATAGTAAAACTGATAACCTTGCAGTCATTTACACTAACAATCAAATGAATGATACCCACAAAAAAATGCAGTAATTATAATATAATACAGTAATGGTAATGGATTTATATACCGCACATATCACATAGTTTCATGGCAGTTTACAATTCCTCTCTAGGGTGAGATTGGATGTCAGCCTGTAAAAGCACATGAGTCCATATTTGGTCTCACCCACCCACCTAGAAGAAGAAAGATAGAGGTAGACCACCACACCAGGAACTATGTACCCTACTCTTTTCAAACAGTGTGTGGGTTCTTTAACATCCCACTGATTATTAGAAACAAGTGTTGTGAGACGGGGCCTATGGTTTATCGTCCTTATCCAAGAAGACTAGAAAGTCTAACCGTTTGCAGATGTAATTACAAAGGCAGCACTTTAAGTGAGAAATAATTAACCCTTTCTATACTTAACTGCTGTAACAACCATTAGACTTTTAAGTATTTTGAAGTTCTGTTAATTGAGAGAATCTAGTAGCTAAAATTTAAAGAACATGGAACAAAAAAAATGGATTAGTAAATTAAAACAGTGACATTGTTTTTTCTGCTCATTAATGTGTATCTACCGGGCATATCATGTAGTTTACAGTTTTCTTGATGAAGAACCACATTTGAACAACATTGAGGTCAGTTTCAAGTCACACAAGTAAAAACTAATTGCTTTAATATCATTCAAAAACTAATGTCCAGAAATTGAGATATTGTGGAAAAATAGTAAATAAACTACCTGTAGAAGTCTCAAGGGTGTATGATATCCCGTACTTGAGTTTATATTCAACAAAAATTAATGTACCTCTTAATGGAGCAGACACAGGGAAACACGGCAGTCTAATGCAAAACATCTGGAGTTAAGTTCGGTCATGTTGAAAGCTTTCTTCTCGCAGTTGAACTTGCAAACATTCATATAGACACTTCTCTTAACATCTTAGTTGTTCAGACTTCAAAGACACAAGGTGAATTGACGTTTTCCAATACGTGACAACAGGCATCATTCTTGCTGTTGTGAGTTGTTATATTTGGTTAGCGCTTGCTCAGAAACTCCGGAAGTGAGCTTTGCAGACAAAACTCGACAAGAAGAATGGACTGCATTTTTAACCTTGGGCACTCTACAAAGCCCGAGTAATAACTTTCATTCTATTCATGGATGACACTTTAGGATCTGAAGCGGCTGCAATGAAGAGGTAGAAACTATTAATTTTACATTACTTGAGAATTAAATATCATTTTTAATACTGTGCTATTTTATTCTTAACAGGATGTGCTTCACTGGCAGATATAAAACCATCACATGTGATGAGATATCCTGCAAGATTGTAAAATAAAATAGATTCTAATTTAGATATGAATTATTTTAGATTTCCACTAAAAAACATACTGTAATAGTATTTTGTATCTTTAACTTTGTAAATAGAACCTCAAGCTTCCTACAAACATTGAAGTGTCTTTTAATGATGATGATAATGATAAGGAATTTGTACAGCACTAAAACTATAAACAATATTCAGAAGTGCTTTGATTAATTACCTTAAGTTACAAAAAAAAAACAGTTCTATACTAATTAAAATTAAAGTAATCAAAAGCGCTAAACATTTTAGACTGCAAGCAGTCCCTCTTTCTTTCCTTCATCGATTTTTTTGAGCGAGCAGAAATTGGGGCAAGCGAAAGTGCCCTTGGCACTCAGTGACTTCCGCTCGCCCCAATTTCCACTCACGTGCACTTCACACTCAGTCAAAAAATTGACAAAGGAAAGAAGGGGAGTAGGGGAGTAGGGATGGCGTAGTGGTGAGAGCACTCGCCTTCCACCAATGTGGCACCGGGTTCGATTTCCCGGTGGTGATGCCATAAGTGGGCTGAGTTTGTGTTGGTTCTCGACCCTGCTCCGAGGGTTTTTCTCCGGGTACTCCGGTTTTCCTCTCTCCCTCAGCAAAAACCAACATACGGCTTATTCGAGCTGGCTGTAGGCTGTGCTCCAAGGTCATACATGGACCGTATAGCGGCTGCCAGAGGCGCCTTGTATATGCTTTCGGTTCGACCTTGTTGAGCTGCGTCCTTGCTGTACTTTGCGAGGACGATTAGCACAGACAGTTATTATTATTATTATTATTATTAGAAAGAGGGACTGCTCGCAGTCTATAAACATTTAGAACCATTCCAGCAAACTAAAAGCTTTCCTAAATAGAAATGTTTTAAGTTGCTTTTTAAAAATCGTGAGACTGCTAGTTGTTCTTATAGTTAATGGCAGCAAGTTCCATAAAACAGGTGCAGCATGAGCAAAGGCCCGATCCCCAAGTGAAGAGCAGCTGGCTTGATGAACAATATTAATGTAGTGACGTAGTCTGAGGTTAAGTAAATGCTGATTCATATGCAAACTATGGATCTGACACTGCTGTACATGCAACTTAATGACTGCCCTCACTTCCTCTTCGTCACCCTTACTTTCATTATTTACTAAGTGGAGCTTAATGCGTTAAAGATTAAATGGTGCATCACAAGGCAAGTTATTATATACATTTTTTCTAGTGTACACCACATTGTGGATTTGAAGATAATTGACCCTTTCCAGTTTAGTGTCTCAGAACGAAGAGTTACTTTCTATTTACTAAAGATATCTCATAAACAAATTTAATAAAATCAGTAATAAAATTATGTACCTCAGAAGATGAAGATTGATTCACTATGCCAGTCTGAGTGATATTAGCGTTAAAGAAACTTTCTAAGACAAAAAGCCCACTGCCCCCTCGTCTTCTACCTTTTGCTTTCTCTCCTCCCCTTTTCTTTCCCTTTTCTTGCCTTGTGCTTTCTTTTCTCTTGCTGGGCATTTTCTGGGCTTCCTTTCAGTGGGAAAAGATTTGGGGGAAACTTTTAGGATCATAGGATGAGATGGAAGGAAGTGCAGGTGGGTTGTAGTACAAGATTTCCATTCAAATTTTCCCTCTGGTCAACGTCACTTGGTTTTTTTACATTTTCTCCAGCCTGGTTGATCAAATTATGCTCATTCAGTTATGGTTTGAAAGATCTCTTCCCCCTACACATGTTACATGTAAAAGTTGTCTATGAGCATTAAAACTGATGATGTCACAAGTGGTACAAGGGATGTGGTTCTGTACAGCCGGTGTGGTGGTCAAAGGGTTAATCAAAACTAATCTGAGATCAAATTTAACCTGTAACATTAACATTACAAAGTTTAGAATAAGATAGATACTGTATAAGGCAGAGAGTTTATGGTTACTAGAAAAATAGAATGCTAAAATATTGCCCAAGTTCTTCATGACTCAACTATCATTAGTTTTAACGTTTTCAAGGACGAATCTTAAAATTTCTTTGTTAAGGTAGTCCTCGGGGTTGATCATGTTGTCAATAAGATTGAAATGATCCACTCCAGGAAGTTCAAGGAAAGAACTCTGTACACCATGACTTTTCAAAGTCTCAACAAATTCCTTTGATTGCCGAGTAAATTCTGGAGTTGCATACTCTTCAACTACAACCAATGTGGGGCAGTGAATTCTGGGAGACTCATGCTGTAGTATTAACTGAGGGCTGAGTCTTGTGGCAGAGCTTTCATCCAGGCTCAATACATCATTGACATACGTGTTGACTAAAGGCACCAGGTCAAATAGTCCAGACAAAAGACACATACCCTGGATGGCTTGCTGAATTAACAAATCATCACCCCAATTTGTCAATGCCATCATAGCACACAGGTGAGCTCCGGCAGAATGGCCGCATAGAAACAATTTTGATGTAGGGAACTTCTTAATTGCAAATTTCACTGCAGCTTGGATTTCAAGGACCATGTCATCTAGCGAAACTTCTGGTGCTAGGTTATAACCAACAATTGCCACAATGCATCCAGCTTGTATCCAGGAATTGCTGAGGAAACTATAGATATCTTTACTGCCTTCCTGCCAGTAGCCTCCATGTAAAAACAAAATGACTGGTAAATTATCCTGATCCACTCTCATGGGATTAAAAAAGTCCATCTTGGCATTATTTGCACCATAGGACAAATTTAGTTCACCTTTCAGGTTATGTCTTGTATTTTCACTGTAATCACTGCAAACTTTTATGTGATGTGCCACTACATCATCTGCAGACATGCGTCTGTTCCATCTGCTTGGAGAATAACTCAGTTCCAACCACTCTCTTGATTTCACATCCATTCTGTTCCTTCCTCTTTTCTGTCTAAGATAGGATAGATTAGATAAAGATAAGATAACTTTACCCAGAAAGACTGATTGCCAAAAATCACAGTAAACCAGTCTAGCAAATGCACAAACTACCTGTAACACCCTTCAATCTAAGAGCTGTGTGTTCCCAAAAGTCTGGCTTTCATTGCAGTGTTTTAACACTTAAAAGAGAGAAAGGGTTGGATATGGTGTGTTGAACTGTATTAGGATCCAGTTTTAACCTACTTGGACTTTTTGGGTCTAATAATTTATCCTCATTTGCACATCTCTTATTGTTTATCACTATCTTTCACCCTCCTACCATCCCCCCTCACACCTCCCCCCCCCCCCCCCCACTTCTGCCTTCCACTGTGGGGAGAGGTAAGAAGAAGCACGACCATGAGATCACATTCAACTCAAGACCATTCTGGTCCACCTAATATAATCCAAACAGGTAAGTAATTGGAAATATTTCTGCACAGCCCAAACAACAATAATTATTAAACTACATGCATCACTGTGATACTAACGGCAAGCACAAGTAGAGTTGTATGCATAATTCATATGTAGAGCTGTCTGGACTGTCAACCCCCCAATTCTTCAAATATTGAGAATTGTGATAGAGGATGTCATAATGCACATGACGTCATTGTAACATTTGATCTGATTGGTTTATTTCCGACCAATTACATTATTGCATAATTTATATTACATTGGCAATGCTTGCAAGAGTTTATGAGGAAACGTTTTAATTTTGTTATCCATGTTAACAGTAACATAGCTCAAACAACGCAAAATTATTTGAAATTTTATTAATGTGAAAGTCGAGTCTCACAAGAAATGGAAAACTCCGGTGATTATCCGGGAGATTTCAGACTCTAATCTGGAGACCGGGAGATACGATCCAAAATCTGGAGAGTCCCGGATTATCCGGGAGGGTACCCTGCGAGCAGAGGCCCTTCAATCTTCCGACTTATCTAGGAAGATCGAAGGGCCTCTGCTCGCAGGGTACCGGGAGGGTTGACAGCCCTGGCTCTGCTGTGCGGGAATCTTGCCAAGTAATTTCTATGTGCCGGAATGCCTTGTAGAACGAGATCTGTACCAAGTCTTCAAAGAAAGGAGGATTAATCAACGAGGTGTAAATAATTAGGCAGCCTTAAGCTGGCATAAGCTTCGAGTTGGCTGAAAGTTGGCCCCCATCTGAGACCTTCTGAAAGTTGTGCGCTATGAGGCGAATCTAGTGGCTTTCTCAGTACTTTCTGGAGGATGCTGTTCATTACATAATTGAACTTACCTATTTACATGAACTTTTGTTGATTAAGTGTCAGGATTTAAAGACCAGTTCAGGGTTGCAATTGGATAAATATTTACTAAAGGAAAAACTAGCACGTACTGGCCCTGTTCTGAACGAAGCACCGGCGCCTGTCCATCGACTTGGTTACCAAGCAGCTGCACGCGATTCCCCCGCGTTTTGGGCGCATGTGGTGAACGCAAAGCTTGTGACGCGCGCGAAAAGTTATATTTTTAATTAATAATAATGCATCATGCAATTAAAGGATAAGAGACAATTCGGACTATATAATTATAAAAGTTCGTTTTCCTTCTATTCATTGATTATGAAGCAAGCGTCCCCTCCCCCCCCCCCCCCCCAAATCACAGCCCTTTGTGCATCTCTTGATCATTCTCAAGGCCCCCTATAAAGTACATGTCCACGTCCAAAGATCCAGGGGTGTCTTGGTCGAACTAGTGACACTGGTCAAGCTGTGATTACTTTTCAAAAATGCAGAGAATGAATGAGCATTTTACAATATTCACTAAAATGGACGCGATTTTCCACATGATTGAGTACAGACAACTGATTTCTTCAGCGCCCTTTTCAAAATATATATATATATATATATTTTAAAACTATCAGTTTCACACTCCATTGTTCAGTTTTCTGTTGTGACCTGTTGTCAGTTGATCTTTTTCTGCTTTGATCCACCGTGAAGCGCATTGTTAGCCAACTGGAATGCTTGGTTGGCCTGTTCCCTGCAGCTCGCGTTGCATTCCCCGGGAATCGTTATCCCTATGTTCACCTGATGATGGCTCTCCTGTTTTGTTTCGTGGATTTTGACTTTGTTAGAACTCAGTCCAAACGAAGCGGTTCCGTCTCCAAACCCCAAGTTGACACCAAAGCTCTCCGACTTACTCGTTCGACTGCTCGACTCCATCTTAACATCCTGAGCGATGGTTACCACCAAGTCCTTGTTTTCGTTGCTAACTTGCGACTGTCCCTGAGGATTGTAGATAACCTGTTTTGTCACTGGGTCAAACATGGCTGGTACAAGTTCACAGGACATGAATGGAAGGAGTACTTCAAGCACACACAGCATAAAAAGCATTTTAAACAGTGTTCGCTCGGGAGACAAACTCACAGCGGCCATTCTTGAAAGGGTTTCACTTTCGTATATTTCAGGGGATGACGTCAAACATAGGGGGTTTTCCCGCCTTACGGTTCAGTGAAAGCGTTGAAAACTTCTTTGTCTCTATAGATTTCTCCTCGATAAGAAGATAAGATTTTTTCCTTTTAAGCAGTAGCTGATATAAGATCAGGCATGAAATATGTCTAATTCAGCCAAATCTTGATTTTCACGTTTTCACCTATTTCGGGACAAAGGTTTGCTTCCATAGATACCTTCGCGTGACTTGACCCACGGAGAGCATGCTTAGCAACTGTTGAAACTTCACTTAATATTTCTTAGAAAAACAGGAAGCATAAATTATTCGATTTCATGACTATGATTACGGGAATTTTCCCTTGAGCTCGCATCATACTTTTTTTCAAACATTTACCCTTTATTAGGCTTGTGCGATCTTGACCTGTAAACCATTTGGCCGCGGATCAGAATGAGGGTCTCAACATGTGTTATTTTAACTCTAGTCTGCTTTCTAGTTGTTTTTACCACGCCAGACAAAAGTTCTGCATTCATCGGCAAAGTTCTCCACAAGTTTGAGAAACACGTGCTTAGACCAGCAATCAGACCGGTCAAGAAAGTCTTCAAGGAGGTTGTGGAGAAGCCAGTAAAAACTGTGTTGAAAGCTGTGGGACTGAAAAGAGTTCGAAAGAGCTACAAGGAGTTCAGACGCGAGGTGGTTCATTCTAAGGTTACGTTCACCGCAGATTCGTACCGAGTGGAAAAGGTAACTCCATGCCCTGACGGACAGCACGACATAGTGAAAGCACAACAGCCTGTTGAGATTTACTTTGAAAGTGACGGCGTGACTATTATTCAAGACAGATACTGCAGAAAATGCGGCCAGCATTTCTTCAGCGGTGGTAACCCGAGGGATGAGCTCTGAAAACGTTTGTTTGAGAAAGCTCTCAAACGAACTTTTTTTATATGTAGCTTGACTCGACTGTTACAAAGCTGTGCTTTTCTGACTAGAATGTAACCCTTTTCATGGCAATTTATACTTAAAAGACTCACAGTTTTGTAAAATTCAGCCTATGCGGCTTTGTTTCATAGAAAAAAAAAATGCAAATTCGGTATCGTCATAGAATGTGGACTATTTTGAATGTTTTCTTAAGAAGTTGTCTGTAGGATCCGGCTATATTTTCTTGTGCCGCCA
Organism: Pachyseris speciosa; assembly: GCA_016490735.1. Taxonomy (NCBI): domain Eukaryota; kingdom Metazoa; phylum Cnidaria; class Anthozoa; order Scleractinia; family Pachyseridae; genus Pachyseris; species Pachyseris speciosa. The sequence continues at coordinate 521,475 of JAEMWC010000226.1, forward strand.
ACTGAGTTGTCTTGTCAACTGATGGAGCCCTGATACTGACCTAAATTTCCCGAAGCAAAAACCGACGGCAGGTTTCCTGTTCAAAGATGATTAATTTTGAAACTGCATTAAAATGAAGCTGCAACTTAATATATACTTTCTGGCTCACTGGCCTGCAATCATATGCATTATACTCACTAATATTCTTGTTTCGACAACGATCCAGACAACAATGCAACAAGTTTTTGGTCACATTAATTACACGAATTAAGTAATCAACCAATCTACTCTTTCATTTGTATGTTTTGTTATACTACCTTCCTTGAAATATTTAGGCTTTGCTACACACAGGTAGTCTGTGTTTCTGTGGATAATAAATTAGTATTAAGAAGACTGAAATTAATTGTTGATTCTTTGATACAATGATAGTGAAACCTAAAATGAAAATTCATACAGATCATTGATGAAAAACATCAGTTGGTTTTTCTTTCTGATACTTTATTTCATTCGTTAATCCACAGTTTTCACTGGAAGCGAGTCCCCTCACAGTTACTTTTCTTTAATTTTTCTGTCAAGTTTGACCACGGGGGATAACTTGTGGGCGGTCTAATTATGTCTATTTTTGGAACCAGAGAATCCTATATTTCTTGCAATCAGGCCTCGACTCACTGAGCAGGAATCAAAATGCAAAAATTCGCATTCTTCCTCCAACTTCTCATTGAATTAAGCGGAGCAAACCAGAAAGGTTCCTCGAAAATATTTTTCAAGCCGATTCAGTTCGACCGTCCTCCAATATGTGCATGCACTTATTCATTCCTTTAGCGGTATTTTTATTCTCTCATATGGACCGTTCGTTCGTGCGTTCTGAATTTATTGTTGACATCATTTTCACTGTGCTGCAATAGCCTTGGACAGAAGAGGCTGTAATGCCGGTTGCATGGCAGCGACTTGCTTCAATTGGTCGAGTGTCATGAACACCATACCTGTAGCCATTCGACACTTGGAGCACACAGTCACAGTGCTTTTTATCCACATCCGTTTGCTTATCTCCACTGCTCCTTGATCTCTACTCGAAGAAACAGTTATTCCCAGAAACTTGCTTTTGTTCTTGGTGACCCATTTGAGGGAGCTATGCACAGATATCGTGACAACACTGAAACCTTCCTCGCGGAAGTCGTGTTGGTGATTCGGGCAGCCTTGCATCGCGCTTAATTGCACCGCTGCAAGGAGTATGACCAACAGTAACACCGTTCGCAGCACCTTCCTACTGATGTGAGATGTTTGCTCCATTTTTCAAAGTATTTTCATGTCCCTTCTGTTTTAGTTGCATTCAGCGATTCAGGTCACCAGCGAAAGGAGACCACATTGATTTGACGTCATCTGAAAGGGAAATTTCCCGCGAACTCTGGTTGGTCGGCGCTATCAAGCACTGAACAACGCCCGCCTTACACGAGGTCCTGTTTGGTCTTATGCAGGCTCAGCGAAGTCGAAATAGAGACAAACGTATAACATGCCCCGAAGTTACTAATCAAACTGTTCGTAAATCGAGCGCAATCGAACGATTAGGTTCGATTACTTCGGAAATCGAACACAATCGAACGAAAATATTGTGTGAGTTCGATTGCGTTCGATTTCCGAACTAATCGAACCCGAATCGAACTCAATCGAACAAAATCGAAAACTAAATAACCACCAGATGGTTAGTAACAGCTATAAATTAGTAATTAAAATTTTATATTATTAATAGTATAAACCGAATCTGCATGTAAAAACGAAAAATCCCGAAAATGGAAGTTCAGCGTTTAAAACGGACGATAGAAATTGTCATACATTCATTCTCACATGGACAATAGAAAGTTAATTTTATTTCACTGTAATTCACAGCCCTTTGTGAAACTCGCTAAGTCTTGTAAGGCATTTACGACGTCACCTCAGAATTGAAATGTAACCTCAGAGTCTTAGTCTGAAAATGTCCACGGAAGATCAAGGTAGATCGTGGTCGCACTGGTCAATCTCTGTCCGATTATTTCCAGCATTAATACGCTGATTCATAACAAAGTGATCAGTCTTCAAAAAAGAATGAATGAGAATTTTACCATATTCACAAAAATGGGCACGATTTTCCATATGATTGAGTATTGCAACTAATTTCTTCTGCGCCCGTTTTCTTATATATTAAAAAAAAACTACCAGTTTCCAGAGGAAGCTTGTGCGCAGTTGAGCCTGTTGTCAATTGATCTTATTCTGCTTTGATCCGCCATAAAGTGCATTATTAGCCAACTGGAATGCTTGTCGGGCCAGTTCCCTGCGGCTCTCGGGGCATTCTTCACCCGGAATCTTTATCCCCATATTCACTTGGTGATGGATCTTTTGTTTTGTTTCATGGACTTTGTTAGAATTCAGTCCAAACGAAGCGGTTCCGTCGCCAAACCCAAAGTTGACTCCAAAGTTCTCCGACTTACTCGTTCGACTGCTCGACTCCATCGTAACATCCTGAGCGATGGTTACCACCAAGTCCTTGTTTTCTTTGCTAACTTGCGATTGTCCCTGAGGATTGTAGATAACCTGTTTTGTCACTGGGTCAAACATGGCTGGTACAAGTTCACAGGACATGAATTTAAGGAGTATTTCAATCACACATAGGACAAAAAGCATTTAAAACAGCCTGCGCTCAGGAGACAAACTCACATGGGCAATTCTTGGAAAGGTTTCACTTTCGTGTAATTATTTCAGGGGATGATGTCAAACATAGGGGGTTTTCCCGCCTTACGGTTCAGTGAAAGTGTTGAAAACTTCTTTGTCTCTGTAGATTTCTCCTCGATAAGATTTACAGTGAGTTTTTTCCTTTTGCTCAGTAGCTAGTAGCTGATGTTAGGTCAGGCATGAAATATGTCTAGTTCAACCAGATATTTTTCATGTTTTCACCGATTTCGGGACATAAGGTTTGCTTCCATGGATACCTTTGCGTGATTTGAGAGTGTTTAGCGATGCATGTACCCGAAGGACATAAATGTTTCGGCGAAAATGAAATCGAATTTTACAGAGAAAATTAAAATTTAACTTCGTGATGCACAATTAGCTGTTATGCGCGACGGCCGGAATAGAATTCTGAGCACATTGATACGCGATTCTTTACGAGCGTTGCATGCTGGCAGAATACGTTAATTTATCCAAGTCTATATTAATTACGGTACTCACAATTACTTTGAAATTTTGATTTTCGTTTGGTTGAAAACTGAAATTTCAATTCTCATTTTCTCTCTAAACTGAAACAGTCGAACTTCTCGAAAATAAAAAAAAAGATGAAATTCAACTTCTGTCTTCACCGAAAAATGGATGCCCTTTGTGTACAAGCATTCTTATAGCAACTGTAGATAAATTCTTAGAAAAACAGGAAGCATAAATTATTCGATCTCGTGGCTATGATTACGGGAAACATCCCGTGATATTGCATCATTTTGTCCAGTATCAAACATTCACTCTGTATTAGTCTTGTGCAATCTTGACCTACAAACTACTCAGTTGCGGATCAGAATGAACGTTCTCCACAAGTTTGAGAAACACGTGCTTAGACCAGCGACCAGACCGGTCAAGAAAGTCTGCGAAGAGGTCGTGGAGAGGCCAGTAAAAACTGTGTTGAAAGCTGTGGGACTGAAAAGAGTTCGAAAGAGCTACAAGGAGTTCAGACGCGAGGTGGTTCATTCTAAGGTTACGTTCACCGCAGATTCGTACCGAGTGGAAAAGGTAACTCCATGCCCTGACGGACAGCACGACATAGTGAAAGCACAACAGCCTGTTGAGATTCACTTTGATGACGGCGTGACTATTATTCAAGACAGATACTGCAGAAAATGCGGCCAGCATTTCTTCAGCGCTGGGGATCCGAGGGATGAGCTCTGAAAACGTTTCAGAAGCTTAAGGAGGACTGTTTGAGAAAGCTCTCAAACGAACATTTTAACACTGTGTAGCTTGACTCGAGTGTTACAAAGCTGTGTTTTTCTGAATAGAATGTAACCCTTTCATGGCAATTTATACTTGAAAGACTCATATTTTAACAGTTTTGTAAAATTCAGCCTCCAAAATATGCGGCTTTGTTTCTTTGAAAGAAATGCACATTCGGTATCGTCATAGAATGTGGACTATTAAAGATGTATTCTCTCTGGTTCACTGGTCTACAATCATTACTGACTAATATCATCGTTGAACAATGATCCAAACAACAATGCAACAAGTTTTTGGGCACATTTATTACACAAATTAAATAATCAACAAGATCTACTCTTTTGTTTGTGTTGTACTTGGTTCTGAGTGAATGTCAAATATTTGAATGGCCGTTTTTATGGTAGAGACGTTAAAGTCGTCTGAGACGTTAAAGTCGTCTTGAGACGACTTTAACGTCTAGTATAAAAAGGGTAATTATGACAGACGCATTTAACGTCTGACGACTTTAACGTCTTCATTTAAGTGCGTCATTTAGACGCACTTTTCAGACGACTTTAACCTGCGTCTCAGACGTTAAATGCGTCTGGACGACTTTAACGTCTCTAGCATAAAAACAGCCAATGTCTATTTTTGGAGCCTTGCAGTCAGGCCTCGACTCACCGTGAACAGGGATCAAAACACAAAAGTGCGCATTCCGCTTCCTAGCGTGCGTTGCAGCCGGACTTGTCACGCGAACGCTTGAAAACCTAGATATTGGACTGTCTGTGACGCAGGCTACATTCTTCTTTCCATTTTCTTAGATCTCAATTTAAAGCTTGGAATCATTGAATAAGAGCAAACCAGAAAGGTTCCTCGAATACATTTTTCAGCCGATTGTTCAACCGTCCTCCAATATCTGCACGTATATAGTATTCATTCCTTTATCGGTATTTTTTCTCATATCGATCGTTCGGTCGTGCGTTCTGTATTGTTGACATCATTTTCACTGTGCTGCAATAGCCTTTCTTTAATTTTCTGTCAAGTTTGACCACGGTGTATAACTTGTAGGCGGTCTAATTTATGTCTATTTTTGGAATCAGAGAATCCTATATTTCTTGCAATCAGGCCTCGACTCACTGAGCAGGAATCAAAATGCAAAAATTCGCATTCTTCCTCCAACTTCTCATTGAATTAGAGCAAACCAGAAAGGTTCCTCGAATATATTTTTCAAGCCGATTGTTCGACCGTCCGCCAATATGTGCATGCACTTATTCATTCCTTTAGCGGTATGGACCGTTCGTTCTTGCGTTCTGAAAATATTGTTGACATCATTTTCACTGTGCTGCAATAGCCTTGGACAGAAGAGGCTGTAATGCCGGTTGCATGGCAGCGACTTGCTTCAACTGGTCGAGTGCCATGAACACCATACCTGTAGCCATTCGACACTTGGAGCAAACAGTCACAGTGCTTTGTATCCACACCCGTTTGCTAATCTCCACTGCTCCTTGATCTCTGCTCGAAGAAACAGTTATTCCTAGAAACCTGCTTTTGTCTTTGGTGACCCATTTGAGGGAGCTATGCACAGATATCGTGACCACACTGAAACCTTCCTCGCGGAAGTCGTGTTGCTCCATTTGTTGATGGTCGGTAGACTGCTTTTCATGCGCTCATTGATAGCTCTTATGAGACGGCTTGTGACGTCATCTGAAGGGAAATTTCCCGCGATCCTGGTTGGTCGGCTCTGTCGAGCGAAGTGGAAAATGGAACCGAAGAAAAATGCAAAACAAATATAATGTAACGGTGATAAAAGGATCGCGGGATGAACTTCGTTTAGGCCTACAAACTTGATTTATGCTCTCCAACAGCTCCTTGCTTCCTCCTTTGTTCCTTTGTGTTGTAATTTCGTCGGAGGAGGAGAGAGTTTGCCACTAAGAAAAGCCACTTTATTTTTGATGGCCAATACTACGACCAAATTGATGGTGTAGCCATGGGTTCACCATTAGGCCCAGTTTTGGCCAACATTTTTATGTGTCACTTTGAAGAAAGATGGGTCATGAGGGGTAAAGTTTGTCCTTCCCTTTGGTATAGGTACGTCGATGACACCTTTACCATGTTTGACAGTAAAGACACTGCGAGTGAGTTTTTGCAGTATTTGAACAGTCGTCACAACAGCATCAAATTCACTATTGAATTCGAACAGAACAACGAAATTCCATTTTTAGACATTCTTGTCAAACGCTGCCAGAACAACACCTTCAAGACATCCATTTACCGGAAGAAGACATTCACTGGCCTCTACACCAAATGGGATTCGTTCACACCGCGCAAATACAAAATTAATCTCATTCGTACGCTCACTTATCGTTGTTATCGAATTTGCTCCACGCCTTCTTTATTGCAATCTGCTCTTAATGATCTCCGGAAACTTCTTCTACAAAATGGTTACCCTCAAGGTATAATTACCTACAACATTAACGATGTTTTGAACAGAAACAGAAACAAGCCCAACAGCCCTGTCTTGACAGTTCCTAAGAAAGATATAATCATCCTGTTACCTTACTTAGGTCTACAGAGCAACCAAATCGCTAAACGCCTGAGATCCTGTGTTTACAATTTCTACTCCTGCGTCAACCTTAAGACAGTTTTTCAGAACACTCTCCGCATCAAGTCTTTCTTTCCTTACAAGGACCGCTTAAACCGCTCTCAGAAGTCTAAAGTCATTTATAAGGCCGGTTGCTGGGACTGCACTGATTTTTACATCGGTAAGACAAAAAGAAGACTTCATGACAGGAAAACTGAACATTTCAAGGCCCTCGCTAAAAATGACCACACATCAGCTATTGCTGATCACGTTAAAACCACTGGACACAACATCAAGTGGGATCATTTTGACATTTTAGCGTCGGGCAAAACCGATTATCATTGCAAAATTAAGGAAACCTTATTTATCCAAGAGCTTAAGCCAGCTTTCAATGTAAACATTAGTAGTGAGAAGTTGTTGCTTTATTAATAAGGTGTATCCTTTTACATATTTACTGTTAAGATAGTTTTTCTTAATCCCGGTTCCAGACCCCTGTATTAGAAGTATATAAACAGTGTTCAAAAATTGTAACGGTCACTTTTGAAAATGTATGTTGCCTAGCATACGAAACGTCAAGTCTATATAAAATGCGTTGGTTTACCATGTTTATCTCCGCTGTTTGTGTTTTATTTTTAATCAAGCTACGATGGCCTAATAACAAGAGTTTATATGAGGGAGGGTTTGTTGGGAGTAGGAGTGATCATGGTTTGTCATAATGTCTCGTCCATTATTTCAAAGTTCTTGTGACACTCGTCATTTAGGTACAAGTTAAAAGGGCCTTTTCATGCTATAATTCTCCCGTAATATCGTTCATTAACTTCATTTCATAGGGTTTAGAAGAGGGATGCAGTGTTCTTAACTGGCGGGATTTAACCTAAACATCGTTTTTTAGCTGCTGAACATGGATTTAAAGCTGATATCTCATTCGCGTTTCGCTGTAGTTGCAAATCCCTATGCTCATCCCACGAAGCTATGTTGTTTGATGTTTTAATGTGAATTTTTTGGTGATTTTTGGGTATGTTTGGGAACAGATAATTTTTCTCAAGGGATTAGTTAAATTGGGGGAAATAGGACATTTTGAAGATTTAATGAAGGTTTAAAATTGGAAATTGAAGTTAGAAATAAGTAGAGGGACGCCAAACAGTTCCCCAGCACGCTACAGTGCCCTTGTGGGGTGTCAACTGTCTTCTGGTGGTGTTTCAAAATTCACGTTAAGCCCCCCCCCCCCCCCCCCTCCCCCTTAATGGGCCAATTTCTTTCAAGACATGTGCAAACAAGACACGCGAAACGGTAGCCAGCGAAAACGACACAGTGAAATCAATTCTTAATTTAATTACTCTGACAAAAGAAAAAGCCTGCACCTCATTTTTATTTTCTAACAATGAAATGGTGAGGTAACAACTGGTTTCCTTCTTGGCTTAGCTTGGTCAGTGCGTAGTAAAACCACGAACAATACCAGTGGAAAGACGATAAATTTCTCAGGCGACTGGCAGACTCGCACTCAACTGTTTGGTGAACCCTCAGTCTGGTAATGAAACAATGAAACAAAACCACGGACATACAGCGATAAGATTAACTGGATCAGAGTCCTGGCTTGGATCGAGGCAAGTGTTCAGAGTGTTGAAGCAGAAACATGAAAGTCTTCTAGGTTTTCTTTCGTAATTGAATTTCTGAAAGCCGGCGTTAGCCCTCAAGTTTCCAGGGCGAAACAAGACGAAAGCCGGTAATTGTCCTTCTGTGTTGTTTTAAATTGCCGACATATGTAGCGATTCATCTTTCATTAAAAGAATGTTGCAGACAGTGTAAACATTGGTCTAGGCATTTTAATCCCGAAAAATATCCTAAATTGCGAAAGCCGGCGTTAGCACTCAAGTTTCCAGGGCGAAACATGACGAAAGCCAGCAATTTGCCCTTGTATGTTCTTAATTGCCGACATATGTAGTGATTCATCTTTCATTAAATGAATGTTGCAGACAGTATAAACATTCGTCTAGGCATTTTAATCCCGAAAAATTTCTATTGGTTCCGCTATGTGATTATTTCAATACGCTGTTAAACGCTTTTTAAGTGTACAGGAAACTCAGAAATGTTGCATTAATTAAGACTCTTGACTCACTTGTGATATTTTCGATTTTTTTTCCTTCTGGTACATGACAGAGGGCATTCCTCAACGAGGTTGGGTATTGCTTTATGCACCAGTCATTTGAAACCCTCGCAACCCCCCATTCGGGCTTTTATGCAAGTGAAAGCGAGTAAAGTCCCTGGTCCCCGGGGACTTGTGGTGCATTCCCCGGCCCCCACTGTTCCACACACACATTGTACTCGCTTTGTAAATCAACTTGTTATCGCCAAGCGTAACACGGGTTAAAAACATTTTACACCTTAGCACTAGCTGATCCGCATATACAGCCCCGTATGTTAATTTACCCTGACCAGTCGCACGACCTGAAGACCGATTAATGTTTTGTGCAGCGAATCATTGTATGGAAAGAAAATTTCCTGGATGTTTAGTCAGTTGCTTCTCTTGGCACTTTTTTCAAGAAAAACGTTTTGAAAACAACAACACTTAATTGTACCCATAATTAATTAACTTAGATTAATTTATACATATGCAAAAATCGAAAGTCTTTCTTTTAATAGATTAAATACACTTTTTTTTTTTATAAGAATATTGTTTTTCCGGCCCAGGCTGAATATTCCTATTTTCCTGTCGATTTTAGGCTGAAAATATTCTTGTAATATTCTTAATTATAGCTTATGACAGTTTCCGTTTAAGGACGTATTGGGGTATCCCATTACAAGTTAAGTGCTTGCTATTTTGTACTGCACTAATACATTACATGTACCATTCATCATTGAACATTTGGCTATTGCTAGCTAGTTAAAGTAAGAAGTTAAGTAAAAACATATCATTATAAAGTATTTACAGATTTTCAACGCATCACGAAATTATATTCTTTTCACAATTTCAGCCTCAGATTTATTCTTAAAATATTCTTAAAATCTCGCAAATTTCAGCCTCGATATTCTTATAAAATATATTCATATAAAAAAGAGTGTAGTTTATCATCCGGTTTAAATGAAATTCACTGAAGTTGAGAATAAAAAATTACTTATCCGGCAACTGCAAAAGTTCAAGTCCACTGAAAAAGTTCATTTCTAGTGTTAACACAAGTTTCTGATTTTTAGAGCCGAAGTTGAAATTTTCTTCAACGAGAAGAAACGACTGCATTGTCTGTATGTTATTATTATTAATTGTAGAATAATTTGCTTTTCACTGCTATTGAATAGTATCTAATACTGGTAAATTTTCGTATCGGCCTTCTTTTGAAGTTTTTTAAACCAATGTTTCATTTCATTCTCTAGCTCGTCAACTGGCTTAGTGCTTTTAGCAAAGTACTCCAAATCATTCAAAGAAAACTTGAATCAATCAGACTGCCTATATAGTTCGAGAGTATTCTTTGCAAAAATTTCAATTGAATGAAATCAATTAGCGGAAATGGTATTTACCGATCTCCCCATCTGGCTGCCTTCTTAATCATATTCAAGAGCTGTGGTCACGTAGCAAACCAAGAACCGCCTACCAAGTAAGGCCAGGTATGTGCCACCCCCGCAGATACTTTAGCCGGTTTGTTGTCACCTACACAACCGGAAGTAACGTTCACGATGTGAACAGTCGTGCGATCTTCGTCAAACTCCGTGACTTCGCGAGGAAGCAACCATAATCTCGGTGGCTCCTTATTTTCAAGTGTTTGTTGTTTTGAGTGTATTATCGTGTTATTCATTCAGGCACACCTTCTTGCTTTTGTCTGCTAAGAATGGCTGAACTTGTATTGAGTGTGTTAAAGGATTAGGCATTTTTTGTCACGCCGAGTAAGCGGTGACATCACAGCCCGATGTTTAGCCGACTCAAGGGTCAAGAGCCTCAAGGTTCTGTCAGTGTTGTCTGTGTATTCGGAACTGATAATTTGCGTGTGAACAATTCCAAGGTTCCGCTTGAAGTAAAAGCCGTGTTCAAACAAAATGCTTAACATTCTTCGTATCAGGAGAGGACGTGGAAACCGACGTAGGAATTAAAACTCTGATGAAATTACTCTTTTCGGTGAACAGGTTACAAATGGCGCGCGCATTTCGACACAGGGAAGTCAATTCGTAAATCCTTTCTGGCTGTACAAATACTTCGGGAAAGATGGAAAATTCTACAACGAATGATGGACCGAAGACATTTTCTACAGAGGATGGCGAAAACGGTGAAGTTTACTACACACAAAGATGTAAATTTCTTGAAAGCCAACTCGAAAGATTCCGAGAGCAAGCGAGTAAAGTTCGTGAAGTTATTAGTCAAAAGGTATGCATGTGATTTCTATTCTTTTAGTTTATGCCTCTGTATTCAGCTTTATTTAATTACTTGACTGCGTCGTCTTCGTCTGAAAGTATCTTTAAAAAGGCTTGTGTAATTTGTTTCTTTGTTATTGTTTTGGTTGCTTTCGTAGCGGTAGCGTAAAATTCGTGGTTTTTCGATCAAGGGAGGTCGCTTCAGGTTTGTTTTCAAATTTTGTTAGTGAACGTGGCAATTTATCGTGGATATATTTGAAGGAATGCAGTTTTCTTGTCTGAAAACGAGCAAAAGTCAAACCTCGTTTTATTTGGAATAAAAATGAGCAGTAAGTTAATTAAGGTTGAGTTAAATCCGGCGGCAACAAAAACATCTGCTTATACATGTAGCAAACTGAAATTTGAGAATTGTTCTCCATTTTCGATGAAACTCGAAGTTAATCGAAGTCTAGGTTTTTGCGGTTTTCCATGTGTGCCATTTGGAAATCGCCCGAACGAATCGCAGGAATTTCAATGTCTTGTCGTGGAATAAGCAAGCTGAAATTCTTACGATCAGCTGTCATGTGTCTGAAATTGTGTCTGCTTGTCAAATAGCATTCATTAAGTAAATTTCTAGTTGTTTCAGTTTCATGTTCGTTCAAACCTTTTTCAAAAGCAAGCAGGATATATTTACATTTTCGCTGCAGCTGTCTTGCTCGGTAACTTTTATCTTGCGTGAATAATCATGTCTTGAAAATGTATGAAGACTTGTTGATAGCTGGATCTTAAATTAAAGATTGACAAATAAATACTCCACATTTTTAAGGAAATATTTCTGATGCAATTATTTTATTTCGAGAATTTTTGTGCCAGAGATAAAGTCGAGGTTCTGGTCAGAGGAATGTATTAAAGATATCACTGTCTTATGTTTTCCTTACTTGAAGGTAACTTTTGTCGTGATATCATAAACCACAAGAAAATGTTTGACTGTCTACACAAGGCCAGCCATGCGTTACTGGGTGTCCCTTCAAACTTGTTTGAAGAAAAAAATCAATTTTTTGTAGCTATTTTTGATGTTTGCTTCATAGCATGACTTTTATTTGGAATACCTGATGACTAGGTAAACACAGATACAATGCTGGGTGTAGTTTATTCGTAAAATAATTGTTAAGGAAATCAGAGTCTCCTGCAATTCGTGTGCAAACACTTGTTGTGAGTGAATTCAGTAGTACCTTTGTCAACCTTTGGGTTCATGCATGCTTTCAAGTTTCCTCAAATTCCCTTGAATGTTAATCAATTGCAATTTGTTTTTTGTGGGCTATTTATATTACAGCATACTTTTTATGCTTATCCATGCATGTAGTTTAATTTCAAACCTAATTTTAATCTTCTTAGGTATATTTGAGCACAAAAAGACAACACCAAGACCAATATCTTGTTATCTTGAACTACAGGTTGTGGTAGCAAGCTTTGTTATCATGTAATAATGATTTACTATTTGGCAGATGTCATGTCATGAGATTTCATTATCTCTGTGGTGTTCATTAAACCATGAACATTTAGAGCTTGACCTACTTTGTCGGCTGACAAACCAGCCCAATAGGCTTGTCTAGCCTTTGTATAACTTATTGCTACCTTTTGAACTCTTGTTAAGAGCCATAACAAGTTTTATGCAACACTAGAGATCTTTTCAGTTTAATTTTCAATTTTTCAATACTTAACAAAGAGTATGTTACAGGTGCATAGGTTAATGAAAATGGGAGAATAAAACTGAGCACACACATGCAGCCCTTTATTCTTGGGTGTTAACAAAGTTTTCTCTGATGGTGATGACTTGCAGTGAACTAAACCAGATCTGAATTAAGAAGGCCTCTACTTTGTTAAAGGGGCTCTGAATCAATAAACATTGGGACTTTATAGAGCCACAAGCATAAGGCATATCTCATGTATTGCACCCTCCTTGTCATGGTATTTTTAGGTCAGTTTGTCTCAATTACCTAACAAAACATCTGTTATAATTTATCCTTTGTGAAAGCTAACAAAAGAGAAATGGAATGATTGTGTGTGAATTGGGATGATAATTGTTTTAAGAATAGATGTCTGAATATTCTTTGTGAGGCTTTCCTGGTCCCGCTGAAAGTTTATTTTTGAGAAAAGTATTATTATTACTTTACTTTCACTAGAGAATATTCACTCAAACATTTTCATTTGTTGTATTAAGTTAAACAATTTGGAAGAGAAATCAAGAAATGCTGATGCAAAAGCTGCAGAAACAGCGCAACAGGTCAGATATTATTAAATAATAATCAGTAACTTATCTTACTAATTCCAACCCTTATGCTAGTGCTAACCTGTCTGTCTGGTGGTTGCAATATGTTTATTCAACATGTCGTGAGTTTACCTTTATCCCTATTATTGCACACAATAATTCATTGTGTTTAGCTTACTTGATCTTGTAGTCTACATTTTGACCTGGAAACATGAAAAGGTGATGCAACAGCACACATGGCAGAGAAATTCTGAGCTAAAAGATCACCATAGTTTGGACATTAAGCCACACAGAACTTAATTGGTTCTAAATCATAATTATTCTGATAGTAAATTTTATTTTACTCTACTTTGAAGCTTGCTTTGTTACTACTGGCATATATGATCAAACATGCAGATTGTGAGAATAATGCAAAATGATGATCGCCAGGAATAAAATCTGTTGAAGTTCTTAATAAACATATACTAAGTACCATAAAAAATAGTAACAATTATAGTAACATAAGAAAAATGGCAAGAATTTAATGATACCCAGAAAAGACATGTTGATAATATGCCAGGCCTCAAAGAGTTAAACCACAAAGCTACTGGGAGACAACGTTCAGCTTGTTCAAAGGGTGTTAAACCACAAAGCTACTGGGAGACAAGGGTCAGCTTGTTCATTTGCCAGAGTCATCTGTGACATGACCTTCACACTGTTGGCATCAGCAATCTGGATCGTTTGTTCTCCTTGTTAAATTTAACCCTTTAAGGTGATCAACATCTATTTTCCCCACACAGTATCACTACATATGTCTCAGGGCTGTACCCTAGCAGTGCCCCATTGGCTCCTGGCGACTTACTTTTGCCTTTGGATGACAAGGAATACGTTTTTGCACAAAATATAAATGCTGGGGGTTCCAAAAATGTTTTTATAGCCCAGCCTTACTAGTAGCCTCCTTCACAGCTGTTGTTTGTGTTGGTCCTATTCTCCCTCCCCACCAACTTCTGCTGAACTGAGCCGAACATTCCATTCCCATTGTTACCTGAGTATCCAATCAGGAGGGAGAATAGAAAGGACACAAACAACGGCCGTGAAGAGGCCACTGGAACTTTGCTACTGAAATTTAAAAGCTGCGATGTGATTGGCCAGTACCTGGAATGGAATGTCCAGCTCAGTTCAGCAGATGTTGGTGGGGAGGGAGAATAGCACTGACACAAACAACGACTGCGAAGGAGGCTGGTCTTGCTAGCTAATTACTTTCTGTTACTGTGCATATTTTCTGCACATCTCCCCCAAAACTTTGGGTTTCTTAAAGGAGGATGGTCACAATATTTTGGGTCATTATTAGAGAGATAAAAAATGCATTTAAATAATGCAAAACAGTGAAATAACAAATTATCAGGGAAGATAAGCACTAAAGAGACAAGAATAAATGCAAGTATGGTGAGGATGGAGAAGATTGAAACAGATTGCAAATTACCTTTTTGAAAACTTTAGGCTAAATTTTTCAAAAGGTAATTTGTAATCCAAGTCAATCTTCACCATCCTCGCCATATTTGCATTTATTCTTGTCTCTTTGGTGCTTATCTACCCTGAAAATGTGTTATTTCACCGTTTCACATAATGAGTTTAATTTTTTTTTATCTCTCTAATAATGACCCAAAATATCATGACCGTGCTCCTTTAAGGCTGGCCCTTCCTAAAATAAAAGAGCATTTTGCATGGTTTAGAGCAGGAGCAGGGATGGCGCAGTGGTGAGAGCACTCACCTTCCACCAATGTGGCCCGGGTTCGACTCCCGGACTCGACGTCATATGTGGGTTGAGTTTGTTGTTGGTTCTCTTCTCTGCTCTGAGAGGTTTTTCTCCGGGTTCTCCGGTTTTCCCCTCTCCACAAAAACCAACATTTCCAAATTCCAATTTCATCTGCTTGTAAAGCACATTTGATCATATACACATGGAAAATGTGTTTACCTATATAAGTTCTAAATTATTATTATTATTATTATTATTATTATTATTATTATTATTATTAGAAACTTGTGACAAAAGCAGGTCTTATTGTTATTGAATAAGAATACTGGGGGTAACCACACATTTTCATGGACAATTTACCCGGTGCTCGACACTGACTTTTTTTGTATACTAGGCAATGGGCTAGTAAGTAAACAAAATCACCAGCCCACTAGTACAAGCCATTAGTGAAAAAAAAAAAATAGGAAAAAAGTGTCTTCCTCTATGGAACACGTACATCTGGCTCACGATCATCATGAGAAAAAAATCCAGACCTATGACGGCTCTCCCAGATACCTTTAAGTGACATGGAAGCAAGGACACAAGGCCTTTCCCAAGATGTAGTCAGTTTTGGGAGTCAATTGTACAATACACTGTACGATATGGAATACAAGTCCTCTGTAGTTTAATAAATTACTCAATCTGTGGAAACGAAGTGTAGCTCCTGGTGGAAGTTTTCTACAAAAAAAAAGTTATAGAGTTGTAGTAAATTTATGGAGTTCCATTTTATAGAGTTGTAGTAAATTTATTTTTCCACTAAACTGGTAGTCTAGGGGCTAGTAGGTGCATAATTATGTTCATATTTTTACTAGTGGGACATGAAGTTCTTCTACTGTAGTGCTAGGCTAGTGGACTAGT
This sequence comes from Pachyseris speciosa, assembly GCA_016490735.1. Classification (NCBI taxonomy): domain Eukaryota; kingdom Metazoa; phylum Cnidaria; class Anthozoa; order Scleractinia; family Pachyseridae; genus Pachyseris; species Pachyseris speciosa. The sequence goes on from JAEMWC010000226.1 coordinate 537,171, forward strand.
GTTAGTGTTGAGCACTTTTACCCTCAATGTAATTTTAGAATCATGCATCTTTCAGAGATAATAATGGTCCTACCCAATTATGTTTTTAAGATTCCTTTGCCTCTAGTCTTGCTAAGATCTGCTTTCCCAACACAGTGAAAAACCAGCTAAACATACATGTACCTCTGTATTAGGAAGCACTGTCAAACCGTACAGATGAAGACAACAACTGAATTTACAATGTTACATTTATTATATGACTGGCTCTTTCAGCGGTCAAGATGAATCAATTCTCCTGCTATGATTGGCTACCCACAAGGTCAAGATGGAGCCATCTTGACTGCTTGGGATAGCCAATTTGTCCCGCATTTTACTGTCTTTTAATAGCGTCGTTTGAGTCATATAATAAATCCTTTATTGACCAAGCTTGTTCGGTCAAGATGGTGGGATATTGGCCTCGTTCTCTTTTTGCGTCTTTATGGACCTCGACTTCATCTTGGTCCATAAACACGCAGAAAAAGAACTTGGCCAATATCCAGCCATCTTGACTGAACAACCTTAGCCAATAACCCATATGTACCCATATGTTTGAAACAAGGTTGTTTTCCTGTCAAAGAGCAAACATTTTAGACCAAAGCTTTTGCATGAAGTATTGAATACCAATTTTCTACCGGTGTTCATTTTGTTTTTTTTTTTGTTGCATTAAAATTCATATTTTCAATTATCTGGACTATTAATTTTTCTCCAGTCCTGGCAAGTCCGGATATTGAGGTTCGACTGTAGTTCACTATACTAGTACCCTATGGAGTACAGTAAAGGGGGCACCAGGAGTGAGGAGAGTATGCATGTTGATCAGGGTTATGGGATCACTAAAATCTAAGGACAGTCCATTCTGAAACTGAGCATTATGGAGACCATGTGGCAAACCAAGAAGAACATTGATGGATGGTTATCAATAATTTCAGGTTCAACATCTGGAGAGTTTGCTGGCAGTAAAAGAAGAAACACTTTCACAGTTGCGGACTGAGCTGGAAAGTGAGGTACTCTAAGTTTCCAACCTACATGTCTATCTGTTTGACCTTCAACTACAATTAACATTTACACAGGGAGCCTATTATTAGGGGCCAGGGATTTTCTGCAACCAATTCTGATAATTCTGGACTAGATCCCCTGCTGCTTTCATAGAAAAGCATCATATTGACTATAGCTGTATGACAACAGCTGGATTCCCGAGATACTTTCTGCACATCCCTGCCTGCTTCAAAAATAATTATTATTGACAGCCCTGTTTACAGTTATTAACTGCTGTAATATTATAGATGGTTGGTCTTCTCTCTGTCTCTTCCCTTGTTGATTTTCCAAATTACGATCAGCCCTGTCAAAATGTGCTGGCAGCCGGCAAAGTTGCTGTCTGTAGTAAATTATTTGCCCCTTACTTCACACTGGGACTTCACTGTGAGTTCTCTAGCAGGCAAGAGGCGATGCCTACTACTCCAGCTATGTTGTATACTCATATAAAACATTTTGACCGGACTGTATGGTCATAATTTAATGGCTCAATTATTTAGCTGTGGCAGATTTTGCCATAACTTTTTAAAATTCACATTGCATTCCATTCCATTCCATTCTTTGTCCCATGTAGAAGCAAAGACGGATTCTTCGTGAAAAAGAAGTGGAAGACAAGGCATCCCAAATCAAACACTGGATGCACAAGAAGATTTCTGAAGTATGACACCCAGCTAGTAAATAATATTATTGTTATGTTTAATATCCTCCATAGGCCCAAGTAACTGGGTTCGTGTTGTTAAAGTGCCGCTAACCCCAAAATATTTTTTTCGCTAAAATAAATCTTTGCATCTGTTCAAAATGCATTGCACCTTTAATTTTAGTGCCTTTTCATATAAACATCTTGACTTTTTATAGGCTGTAAAAGTTAGTGTGAATTCTAGCCATCATCTGTTACATGACTGAGCTATAGTAAGGGGCATGGGTCTGTTCCTGGTTTGATGTCACTGACTGATTTGCATTGCAGTAAGTCTTTGTAAACGTGCATGCAAAGCAGTTTGTGACATCAAACCAAGAATAGACCCATGTCCCTCGGTCTTGTACCAAGTGATTCTTAGTTTATTGTAAGTTTTGAAGCCCATAAAAAAAGTCCAAAACTGTAAATAAAGGCTACATGATTTTGGAAAAGATGAAAAGTTTTATATTTTAGCAGAAAGCATATTATGGAGTTACAGTAGGTGCACTATACATAAATTGAAGGGCTTAGTGGAAAACCATGCTAAGTGGATTTTTGGGAGGGTTTTTTTTTTTTTATTTTGCTCCAAAATTGCTGTTTTTTTGCATACAGGCTTGTTTTCATGTGGTAAACATTGCCCTGTATTCTTTTTCGCTGCTTTGCACTTAGTCTTCAAGAAAACACAGGCCAAAAAACCATGTTCACCTAAAAATCCACTTAGCATAGTTTTCCACCAAGCCCTTCAATTTGTTTTAATCTTCTTGTAAATCTAGATGGAAGGATTCTGATTTCTTTTCCAACAGTATGAACAAAAGTTACAAGAGGACGAGGCTAAGTTCCAGGAATATCAGGACAGGATTAGAGAATATGAAGAGAAGTTAGAAGAAGTTAATAGAGAAAATGAGCAGCTGAAAAATTCACACAACCAGGCTCTGAATATGGTCAGGGAAATTGAACTCAAATTCAACTTTTCTCAAGGTATGATGTGCAAGCTGTGTCTCTTTTATATTCTCTAAATAAATGTTGTTTTCTTGTAGGTTCAGTTCCTCTTCAAAAGGATTCCTCACCTTTTTTCTTTCCTTTTTATAATTCTGTTAATGCATGATTATTGCATCAAGCAAACAAACAGTTGTTTGTTACACAGAAGTCTATAATATAGGTATCCAAATGTGCTGACCTGTATTCCAAATAAGAGCAGATCAAACCCCCATATAGCTCGCGATGCATTGAGTGATGAAAAGGACCCCTTAAAAATCTTCTTTAACCCCGGACTCTGATTTCTGTGTCTCCTTTGTAGGGCTGCATATTAAGCAGTTTTGTTTTTGTCTTTTGTTTTTTTCACTACTTTTTATTTGATCAATTTTTTACTTATTATTTTTTGATCAGGCCAAGTGCTGAGGTTATCCAGAGAACTTGCTGATGTCCAGTCTCAGTGTGCCGACTATTACATTCTGGAACCAGAATTGGAACAGGAGGAGTCCGGCATTCAATCCTTCCAATCAAAGAGACACACAAGTCAATCATCTGTAGATTCTGCAGACACACTTACCATCACACCGACACCTATGTCCCCTGATAGGCTGACGGAAGTATCAGTTGAGGATGAGGATGATACAAAATCATTTAGTTCTGATCAACCAGTTGACATACGAGTCAAGAGATCTTCTAGTGGTAAATCACCGTCCAAAATTCCTCGATTTGTTGGAAATTCTGAAGATCCCAGATCTGCTCAGATCTCATATTACATGTCGTTAAAGAGAGGACTAAAGAGTCCTGGGGGCTCCCAAGCAAAATTCTTCATTCAAGTGCAAGATACACACAATCCATATATGCATTTGATGCCATTAGGGAGCTTGTCACACAAGAAGCATTATGACAGTCAATCAACAGTGGATTCAGAAGTAGATAATGACTTTGAAACTTACTTGCAACCTGTTGATCAAAATGGAGAAGGTTTTCATGCACAGCTTGGGGAATTAGTGACTCTTTGTTTGGAAAATAGAAGTTTAACACCAAGTGTTTCTAGGACTGAAACAGAGGATTTATCTGACAGGTCATCTTTGGGTTCACTTACAGACCAAGACCAATCTGTGACTCCTAATCCAATATATCAAACTCTTGAACAGGAGTTAGAAAACACAAGAACGTTTGTAGATGAGCTTACAGAAAACCTATCATCAGTAGATAACGAGGCACCACAGTCTCCGCCCCCACCTGCAGTACCTCCAAGGTTTGAACCAGAAAGTGTGGTACCTCCACCAGTCCCACCTGTTCCGAAATCAAACCAGCGGGATGTGGTTAGAACCAAGTCTAATTTTATTAGTTACTTAACAGAAACAGAGGTTCAGGGTGAACAGCAACCTAAAGTGAGTTCACAAGAGGAGAATACTGACAGTGCAGCTTTGGCACAAGTTGCAGCTCAGTCATGGCTTTGGAATGATAATTCAGGTATTTCTGTGTATTGTATTAATTTTATGAACATGGTAATTGCACAAGCTATGGGTAGCATGTCATTTGAAAAAGTTGTATTATCATGAAGAGAAAAGGATTCTTGGAATGATTTGCAGTATACAGTGCAGTGCAGAAATAAGCGACCCAAAATACGCGTGTGACACGCGTCTACCCAAATTGCGCATACGCGTCTGCGTATTTGACACGCGCATCAAATGCGCGCATACATCAATGCTTATCAGTATGTATGAGCTAGCTCATTGTTCCTTTATTGTTTTTATTTTATTGTTATTTTCAATTGGGCTTTTAATCCATTAGGCAACGGCTATTAACAGCGAAATCGTCGGCTGAATTGGTCGCCCGTAATCGTGTGTCAATGTCACAACAAACTACCGGTACGCGAATTATTAGCGAAATTATTAGCGAAATGTCTGGCGCGACAATAGACATTATTTTTCGAATGAATAACAAATAAAAGATGACTGATATTTCTGATAAAGTAAAGGATAAATGATCGAGCCTTTTCCCGTTTCAACCTCGCTGATCGGGATGAATTAGAGCTAGAGTCGAGATCAAAAGTAGAGCGACACGAAGAGACAAGAATCAACATACTCACGAGGCAATTCGCTTGCTACAAAACAGCCTTGGAATGTGTGTTGCATCAAAATCCATTTCGTTGCGAACAAAAGAGTTTAAAAAATCAAAACACATTTACTTTCATTGAAAGTCAAATACGACTTTTGTGGAAATTATTGCTTTATCAAACCGAACGCGCGCTCACATCGGCAAATTTTTGTCACGTGCTAGGCAACCAGTAATTTGAGCTTGTGAATGTCGTACTGCCCGTCGTCTCATGGCAATTTTTTTTATAAAGTGGTCACGCCGCCGATTTGGATCGCACGTTCTTGGTTTTCATCTTTGCACGATGAGGTCAATAAAGTGAGGGAGCAGGTTAAGTTTCACTTTCTTTTGAAAGGAAAATGTATGAACAGTGTTCGTTGATGCGGTGAATTCGCACGCTCATTGTTCTAGAACGGTGTTGCGAGAACAAGCGCCGGCTGGTATGGCGTAGTTTCGCAAATTATGAACTGGGAACCGTTGCAAAATAAATGTAGCGAATTGCGACGGCAGTGTTGTTACGAAACCATGTCAATAATGTTTATAATTTGCAGTCAAACTTCCGACCTTGCAGTACATCGAAAAAGCCGGTCGAACTCGTCGGTATTCAGTGGCGGTGAAAGCTCGAAGCAAGTGGAATATTTAATAAAAATAAGACACTGCGGCAATAAAACAGCAATTAAATTATAGTTGTAATCGCAGTGTCTTCGGTTTTTTTTTCACGGGGTTCATCTTTTTCCGTTTTCGCGGTAACGAGCGAAGTAAATAAGATCCACTGAAGATGATCAAGAAAAGTTGATTTCCACAGCAAATCATCGAGTATAAAACATTGATCTCTTTGTCGAATGTTCCGGCGTTTTAAGGTTGGATTTTAAATATTCAATTTTGTTGTGTGATGGTAACTTTTCTTTTGTTTTGCGGGACAATGAACCACAAAGCAAAGGTATAAGCCTGAATAACAAAAGTAAACACGCGCATCAAATACGCGTGTCGACACGCGCATTTTAAGACGCGTATACGCAAAAAACGTGCGTGCCCTTTGCGTGTGCGTAGGACGCTTATTTCTGCACTGCACTGTATTCTGTTTGGTAAAAAGGGAAGCTTTGCAGAGATCTCATCCAAACGCAATGATATGTGAACTTTTGGAAAATTTTTGGAAAATGTAAGTTAAATGTGAGGCCAGCCACCTGCACTCTATACATTTGTTTTTTTGCAAAAAATGTAAATTTGGAATTGTTCACTTGTAGCAGTGTATGTGTCAATCTTATCTCTTTAAAGTTCACATTTTTTCAAATTAATGGTAAGTCTATTCTTTGTAAGTGATAAATGTCATGCTATAATCTGCAAAGGGTGCCAGTGAGTGATTGGTGTGAGAGATGTTATTGCTGTACATAATGATGGTGATTTAGTGATATATCCATAGGTAGGTTGTGCAGGGTGGTGTTCATAGCTGTTGGGGTGTGTTGTGACAAGGTTGGCATCAGTAAACTGATGATGCACTGAAAATTCTCCATTTTAGCATTATTTTAACGCTTGTTATAAGTCAGAACGCATTCCAAGTTATTGTTAAGAGTCCTGAGAACGCGCCTTAAACTACATTCAATACATTGTGTCTGCCACAAAATAATAAACATTTTAAGTTTGATTTAGACAGACAGCTGAATTCATGATTAAGAATTTGAGCCAAATTGCTTGTCATGGGTATTTAAACTGCAAAATAGAAAAGACCACAGTGTATCTGATAATATGGCCATGGGGTGCCCATGCTAAATAAATGTTAGTGAGCTATAGCCATTTTTGTTTGGGATACCCATGGTATCCCACACTTACATCATCAGGTTGAAAGTCTGTTAATGGTAATGAGTTGCAAAGTTTGCAATGCATTATGGCAGTGTATCCCACACATGTACCCTTTAGGTACCTATTTTTTCATCTGACAGAGCTCGATGTCTATGCACTATTGACTCCATAAATTATGCACAGTAAGGATGCGCCATGCAAATGTGAGGAATGACCTTAATACATTATTTCTTAGGCTCTGATACCCCTCCATATGGCACCTTAGAGACTGTGAACAAGGAGCTCAACATGCTGCAAGTAAGACAAATAGTTGTAATGCCTCTGCTGTACACTAAACTCGACTCCTGCTTCAATATAACCAAACTTTGAGTGAATCAAACGTTAATTTTGTACTTTGAACTGTAAATTACAGACCTTGTTCAGGGTTTTCCTTTTCGGCCAGTGACCAGTGAGCATGATAAAGAATCCTTGCTGTCAATAATGTTCGGTCTTAAAACAAAAAAGAAGACCTAGATGGTTGCACCTTTGGCACTCCATTGGGAACCAACACACCCACTAATCTCCACCTGCTTTGCTCAAGTTGACTGCAGCTTCATTTGAAAAGGAAAACCCTGCATATTACTTAGACTGAAATGGAAGGTATTTACAGAATTTCTTAAATAGACTTGGCATCTTGTAAGTCTCAGAGAGCAACAACTTGAGTAATTTTTGCCACCTGTAAGAAAGAATATAAGAGCCATCTAGCATATGTATTATGTGTGCTAGTATGATGACTGTCACTATTTTAAAGGTTTAAATAACAGACTTGTCATTTACATGTATTAGAGGGTGGATAGAGTGACATAGTGTCACATACTATCGATGGTTATCATTGTTTAAAACCAAGTTTTGTTTTATAGCGATTTTGACAAAAAGTTTTGCAATATTTTTAGTACAAAACTTGGTGTTAAACAGTGATAACAATACTCAGTCTCATTTTAATCATCTTGTATTCCAAATTGTTAGATGGCTTTACATTTTACATGTATCAGCACTGTGTGGCATGGCATGCAAAAAAGACAATCCCTAGGGGAAGCTCTACTGTACAATAGTGTCACATTCAGATGATACAGTTGCAAACTTGAAAACCTGCCACACTCATCCAAGGCATTGTCGTCAGTGTATATTAATATTTTATTGTTTCTTGCAGTTGAACAATGTTTATGACATATTTTAATTTGTATTTTCATTTTACGCCTCTGTTATTTTGAACAGTTTCTCATTTAATTTTGTTTAGTTCAGCATGTTTGAGTTTTAGATATCATGGGCTTAATCTGAAATGTTTTGGTTTTTATTGGTGAAAAGTTTTTACTTTTTACTGGTATAATTAAACCACTTTTAATTTTTAATTTTTATTGCTGTCATTCATCCTTTTTTTTAATTTTTAATTTTATTTTCAACATATTTACAGGAACAAACCTGTCCAGTTTACACAACACTAAAAGGGGTATGTTTGCTTCAATAGTGTGCATTTATTACACAGCACTATCCTCCTATGCTTAAATCTGCTAGTATACCTGTGATCAGATGGCACAATTGTTTGGAAATTATTGGGTGCCCTGTGTGGTAAACATTCATATTTTTATGTGAAGATTGAAAAAAAATGTACAACATCATGAATATGAAAGTTGCAAGAAGTTAAACAAGATTGTTTTTTTCTAATAGACAGTTCATTGCTTTTAAAAAACAGCTCAATGGATTAAAAACCAGTTCATGTTTCACCATCACTTTTTCAATAGCGGTCTCACTGACAGATTTCTTATGGCTAATGAAATTTCTCTCAGAATGTCTCGTGTTGTTAGGTAGAAGGCAGCAACCTGGTTACAAAGTCGTATTCAAAATAAAAATAATTATATAATTAACCTACAAATCTATCTAAATGATAATCAGTAGGAGCTAAACAGTGTTCTTTAACCTTACTCAGCTTAAGACTATACCAGGGAAGAAACTACTTTTGACTTTTCTGTGGGTCAGTTCAGAAGAGTCCAAGAGTTTGACTGGGCATCATGCACCAAGTCCATTGTTAGTGTATTGTTTTCTTCCATTGTGTTTTGTTTATTGTATCTTCCTGGTGTATTGTTTCTCCATTGTTGTGTGCTTTGTGATGTCACCTGTGAACCTGGTATATGGTGCACCAGCTGGAAGAGTTTGATTTCAGTGACGAAGTGTGATATTGCTAGAAAATGAAATGTTTTTTAAGTCTACAAGGTTCAGTGAGGGTGTGTAATGTGCAATTACAGTGAATCATGGATTGAACTTGTGATAAGTATAAACAGTCAAGTGGCTAACAACATCTTAGTGGGGAAAAGTGATCATCTGTGTTGTGATCCAACTGAACTGCTGTTACTCATTCTGACCAAAGTGGTTTTCTCAGTGTCGTTTTCAATTGGTAACTTGTGATTTAATGTGTACTGTAATTCAATTAACATAAAGAAGCTAAGTTCAGGTCATGACTTTAACCTCCCTTAATGAATACCTAATCCACATGAGCCAAACTGATCACAAAACTTGTAGCAGATTTTTATGACATGTAATTATAACTGGTTATGTAACTCACACAATTCACAACTTTGTTCCAAGTATTTAATCTTAATGTGCGTGTTCCATTGCTTATTGCATGTTGACCAAGGCACCAAGGTGCAGTGATTGTGAGGTTAGCTCACCGCAACACAAATCAAGAAGTCGATGTTTCAAGCTCTTGTTTGTGTCTATCATGTGTTGTGTCCATATTCAGGCAAGACACTCCATTCTTCATGGCTCTATGTTCATGTACGCAAATAACAATATAAATGAACACTAGCAGTTTGTTGGGACACTTGGCAGATGCTTGGCCTGAAGGACGGAGGTACCAGCAATCACTATCCTGTCCAAGGGGTTTGGTCTGGTGAAAACTGGAGTTCAGTTCAACAGGACTTTCCTCTTCAGGAAACTAAGCAATGGCAGATGTAAATAATTTACATTTTGGCATTGCTTGCAATCATGAAGAAAGTCATTTTTACTGCTATTTTTAGCATTATTGTAACAATGACAGTTCTTGTAAACCTAGCTAGGTGATAGGTATAATTATATGCACTGTTCACAGTTATTGTGGTAATTTCAAGTCACCTGCCACTGTGTGCTTCTGTGTGTCTGTGCTTGTCCCTCACAGTTCATGCTTTTGTTTATTTCATAATAGGTTAACATAATTATTTTCCTCTTTCTTGAGCTTACCATTGCTTGGATGAAGATGAGACTTAATGTTTCACATATTTTCATCATTGTAAACCATCATTAACTTTTTTTAATGTGCTATAACTAGTCCGGCATGTTGTGATAACTAACGATTAAAGTTCAAACAGCTGTCCTTCCAAGTGAAAAGTTGAGATGTGATCCCCTTCAGTACATTGTTAAACTTGCTATTACTCTCAGTGAGCTCATGTAGCTAACTTGAGATTCCTTAACAACCTATTAAACCGTCCACTACTTTACACCAGGTTAAACTCTGTGCCAAATGTTTCTTAGCTAGCACAGCAGCACAATAATACTTGCATTGTGTCTTGTACTCAAGAACGTACTTGAAGGAACACTGGGTCTTACTAGTTAACATGGTGTGCGTCTTTTAATCAGCATTTCTTCTGTTCAAACAGAGAGCCTCTCAGCTTCGGGGCACACCATTTACAGGCGAGTCAACAGATTCATCTGATAATGAAAGCACTGCAGGAGACTACTGTATACCTCCAGATGAACTTACTGCTGCTGAGGGGCAGCCGCAAGCCAACCAAGGGACAGATGATGCCTTGGAGGAGAGAACGCAAGTTTTGAAGACTTGTGCTACCTACACTACAGTCAGTTTGAAAAAGGTGATTCAGTATGACATTTAAAGGAACACTGTCACGGCAATTCTTGTACACACTTTATACACTTTATTTAAAAAAAAAACAGTTACAAACTAGACTAATCCGCAAATGGCACTAGCTAATTTAGGCTGATCAGTCATTTATAAAGAAATAGAAAGAAATAGAAAGAAAAAAAGATGAAACATTGCATAACATTACATTTTTCATTATTAAATCATATTTCACACAAAAGATTTCAATCATAATTAAACATTTCCAGGAAGTTAAGCACTGATCAACAATTTTTTTTTTAATATACAAACCTTTATTACAATATAACATTATATGTAGACATTACAGTAGAAAAGTTGCTTACAAAAAAGTTAATTAATACAGCCATGGATCTTACAGCACTAACACTACTTGTCTACTTGTCTAAAACATCTTTAATTAAATACATACAAAACAATACATGAATATGTACATACATAAAAACAGAAAGACAGGCCAGACATACCAATACGAAGAAAAAAAAGGAACTAAGAAGAATATTACCCTGCTTTCTAGTTGATGATGGTGCGTGACATAGGAGGACCAAACTAAATGAAGAGTGTCGAAAAGCTAAGGAAATTTTCAAGCTTAGGAGCTTTCCCTTGTGTCTTACAGATCCATATAAAATATCTGGCAAGTAGGAAGTAGAGGTATATTTGTTTGTGAAAAAGATTCGGCCTGAGGCCTAAAGCAATTGCTGCGTCAAGGTTAATATTCTCTAAAATCGTTGCGTTGTCAAGGTTATCTGTAATCCAGCCTTTAAAATCTCTCCAAAAAGAGGAGGTTACACTGCAGGACCAAAATAAATGAATTAGACTCTCAATTTCAAGTTCACAAAAGGTACAAATATCGCTTTGCTTGAGTCCTATTTTCTTAAGAAAATCATTTGTAGCTAACCTTCAATGAAGAAGTTTTTGAACATTTGGATGGGGGCTTGGTAAACAAGTATTTGAATGGGGCTTGGTAAACAAATTTCCAATCAACGTCTTCACGAGTTTTCAGATGGCAGTCCAGCACCCATTTTTCTTGACTTTGAGCTGGGCGTTGTTGTTTCACAGTAATCATTTTTTTGTATACTATTCTATTAGGCTTTTTGGCCTTTAATAAAGTTTCAACGAAGCTTTGATAATTGCTGTCCCTTATATGCATACTAACTTTACATCTCTCCCTGAGAGATTTTAAAGAAGAAATCAAACCATTGAAACTGAGAAAGTTTGTTTTAATATTGTATCGTTCAGTGAATTCATAAAAAGAAAGGAAAGTGTTTGCATCCTTCATTAGATGTGAAACCTTTGAAATACCTTTAACAAACCATTCTTTATAGTACACTGGCCTGTTTTCAATTCTTATTAGAGAATTATGCCACAAGCTCATTGAGAGGAAGTGTTCAAAAGAATTTAGGTTATCTTCATAGCTGGTCTCAGACCAAATTTGCAAAATTTCTTTAATAAAGACATCCGATAATCCTTTAATTTTGGGTAAATCTTCTTTTTTAAGATTACCTTTGAAAACAGCAGTACCACCGTAATTTTTTAACTCGTCGTCAAAAAAAAGTTTCCATTTACCTGAGTTTGTCTCGTCAAGATATTTAATGACCCACATGGTTTTAAGTGCTTTATTAAAAGATTGTATGTCTATCATTCTTAGGCCTCCTTGAGAGTAATCCCCTATCATTATGTCCCGTTTAATCTTGTCGCCCTTTCCATTCCATAAATATTTGAAGAAAACTTTATTAATTTCATTTAAAATATAGTGCTCTGTTGGCAAGGGCGACAGGATATAAACAAATTGAGAGGCAATCAGGCTCTTTAAAACCGTTATTTTCCCCATTAAGCTTAGTCGTCGGTTTTCCCAGCAGCTTAGGCAGTTGGTTATTTTCACCTGCTTTTCAGAAAAGTTTACACGCGTGACTTCTTCTGGGTTGTTTGAAAACCAGACACCTAAAGCTTTTACTTTTTTCTTAACCCATTTAAAATCTTTTTCTGGACAGAGAATGACCCCACTCCCTTTGTTAGCTCCTATCCAGAGGACCTCTGTTTTCTTGTCATTTAATTTTAAACCTGAAATTTTCCTGAAATCATCCAGGACCTGCAAAGAGGACCTGAAGGCTTCATTTGAACCATCTAAGATAAGAGTAGTATCATCTGCATATTGGCTGATTTTAATTTCTTGTCCCAAAACCTTAATTCCTTTTATGTCTTGACAGGTCCTTACTTTTTCAGCTAAAATCTCTACGCAAAGGATAAAAAGATACGGTGATAAGGGGCATCCCTGCCTAACTCCTCTTTCTAGTTTGAAGAAGTTTGAAGACCAGCCATTGTTTAAGACACAGCTTTCAGAGTTATTGTAAAAAGTATTAATGCAGTTCACCAAAGAAGGGCCAAAATTGAAATGTAGAAGCATTTTGTGAATGAAGGCCCATTCCACTGTGTCGAAAGCTTTTTTAAAATCTAAAAAGAGTAGTAAACCTGGAATATTTTTGGTCGCTGCAAACTTTATGACGCCATCAATTAGCCTGATATTCTCTCCAATAAATCTTCCCTTCATAAATCCAGTTTGATCGTTATTTATCAGCTTCGGAAGAGCTTTTTTAACCCTGTTTGCAATTGCTTTAGCTGCTATCTTATAGTCACAATTAAGTAAAGTAATGGGACGCCAATTTTTTACCTGATTGAGTTCTGCATCCTTTTTAGGTATTAATTTGATTATTCCTCTCCTTTGCGACACTGAAAGTTGTCCTTTCTCAAAGCCATAGTTAATTGCCTCCAGTAAGTCGTCAGCGATGTCTCGCCAAAAGACTTTATAAAATTCTGCAGGAATACCATCTGTTCCAGGTGATTTGTCAGGGGCCATAGATTTCAATGACTCCAGGCATTCTAGTTTAGTCAGTGGACCTTCACTATTTGAAGTAATAAAATAAAGTTATATCAACTTATAATCTGTAGTTCTTCAAGGCAGCTGTAATGTGGGAGATATCGGTGGAATCATCATGTTAAAATTTTTTCAAATTGAGAAGAAGTACTTATTCTATTGTATGAATGGCCTGTGTAGCTAGAAGAGGAAGAGTTGAAATTATTTTTAGGACGGAAAAGGAACTAGTATTATTTTATTGCGACTTTTTCCTGGACACAATGATAAAACTTGAAAAAAGTAACCTAACTTTTCCAAGTTGCAGCCCATTTCCTCCTTGTCATCGATGGCTATAGACAACCACAAATAGAAGCAAACTGTCAGGGATCAAAAGCAATTATGACTTTCATTGAAAAACCTGGGAAAATAAAATAAAATAAAATAAAATAAACTACACCATGGGGTGCAACATAGAAGCAAACTAAGGAAAAAGAACTGCCCCCAGTATATTGCATACACCTAAGTTCATAGCTCCCATAATTATGCAATGCTACATTCACTTTATTAATTAACTTTTTTGTCCTGAACCTGGTCTAGATAAAATTCTTTTATTGATAATTAATAATGTGTGGCGTGGATGTAGCATTGTGAAGAAATGCTAATTTAATTTTTCTCTTTTTTGTAGGGAGATCAAAGAAAGGAAGGTTATCTCACCAAGCTGGGAGGGCGTGTCAAAAACTGGAAGAAAAGGTGGTTTGTCCTCAGTGATGGAAAACTTTACTACTACAAGACGCAGGTACAATTATTATTATTATTATTATTATTATTATTGTTGTTGTTGTCAGTAATACCATTGGGTTAATTGAGAACCTGGGATAGCATCTCATATATAAGGAACTTGTAATACCACCAGTTTCAACTCTTCAGAGCTAAGCAGTGATAGTGCAGTTTCCTTGCATGATTGCCAACAATCTCTATGTTTGGTTTTTCAGAATGATATTAACAGAAAACCTTTGGGTCAGATTCCTCTGGATGGGACTTGCAGAATCGCAAGGACAGATGGAGCACTTACCTTTGAAGTAAGAACTACAAATAAAACAAATTTGCAAGTACTTTGTCACATCGATGTTTACACAGTCAACTTGCCCATTTTTAACCTGGATAATTGACAAATTACCAATTTAAGAGTTATAGTTGTGAGGCTCATTTCATCCCTTCACTCGATCCTTCGCTTCCTGTTAAACATGTTGTGAATCCGCTGACTGGTGCATAATGCTTGGCACACACACTGTATTCTTCGTGTCAGAAAAAATATGCCAACCATAAAACTGTACTTGTAACCAGAATTCTGTCTTCTTTTGGAGTTGTCAGTTACGAAGGAATCAAAACCCATATTATTGTAAGAAGCTTGGTATTCATTTTCCAAGTTCAGTGGCTCATTTACATGTAGCCACTTTGATTGAAAAATGTGGCTTGCAGCATCTCCCCCTCCAATGTGGCTTGTGTACACAGTTTTTGTCCTCATGGAGTTTTGTTCACAGTATGTTTGTAAGTTTCAGGTGATTGTTTTCCCAGCTGTCTTCAGAATTATACATACTGGAGCACAAAGCTAATTTACTGCTTTTCTCCAAGGTGACCACACCCAAAAGGACATTTTATTTGACAGGGGAGACAAAAGATATGGTTGATGACTGGCTCAGAGGTAAACTTGCACTTACTCTACCCCTCACAGGACTGTGCTCTAGCAGCACCCGGAGTTCCCTGGTGACTTTCTTTTTCCTTTAGGCAACAAGGAAATCTAAGATTTTGCACTGTCAAAATTTAAATGCTGGTACTTTTGGTTTCAAAGGTTCAGAGTTATGGGCTCCCAAAACTTTTTCTTAGAGCACAGTCTGGTCTTAAAGTATTGTGAGTTGTGGTCAAAGTTGGTGATGTTTCATGCAGATTATTTTTGTGAAATGTCATTATTTGTTTTCAGTTCTTCACAATGTGATGAGAAAATTCTCAAGTACACCACTGTTTGCACAAGCTACTGAAAAAGAAGTTATGAAAGGTTGGCTTACCAAGGTGGGAACTCATGAATTCTGTAACTGTGCAGCTCTCAGTGTTTAATCTTTGCTACCTTCTTTATGGTCACTGTTTACATTCCACTGCTATTAATTTTTGTTTTGTTCAAGTGTTCTTTCAGTACAATTTTTCAAAATCACTAATTGAGAGACAAAGTAGGAAGCTCAAGTCAGACATGTCTAGAATTTTTGCTGGTCCTTTTAGGCAGTTGACATTAGCTTGGCTAGCATTATCAGTGATTTTTTATGTCTGAGTTTTTGCAAAATAAATATTACCTCCAGATGGCATTGATAATGAGATGACCATAACCATGAACATGGACGTGACAATGACGATAGCGATAACAATAATGATGACAATGATGTTGACCATCACGTTCTTTCCCTAAGGTAAAGAAGCCTGGTTCATCTAAGATGTGCTGGAGTGTTTTACGTGGCCAGTACCTTTGTTACTACAAGAGCGAAGATGATATGGCAAGTTTCTTTTGATTTATTGACAGTTAATCTTAAAATGAAGCAAAGGGGTGAAAAGATCCTTCATTACACTGACAGCGCCTTGTATTTCTTTTAATAACCTGTAGGGGTAATTGTTTGTGTGTTTATCTGGTACAAAAAGTGCTTGTTTTGTTAGCCTGTTAAGGAGCTAAACAAACAAATAATACTTCTATTGCTTTTGACACCTAATTTAAAACTACTCTAAGCTCATGCTGAACATTATTTTTTTTAACACACTTTTATTGACTTTAGAAAAACTAACACAATTTACAATAATTGTAAATTGTGTTGCAAACTAACAAATTATCCTAGTTTACAAAACAGACAAACAAGCAAAACAAAGCAAAAACTCCAAGTAACTGATGCACATTAAAGGAAATAATTTATTTAAAGTCACTCTCGAAGGCAGTTATGGTCTGATTTTTAATAGCTATTTCTTTTTGATTGTTCAGTTTTTCACATAGAAGCATGAGTAAACTGTCGAAAGAGAGTTTTGTGTCATGTAGAAACCTGCAATATGTAGAAAATTTTGCAATTAGGAACATTATGCTTTTTTGATTGACAGGTGCCCTTCAGCATGACGAACATGATTGACGTGATTGTTGAGGAGATGGAATCCCCTGACTCTGAGGATGGTCTTGAAGCTGATGCAGTGCCATACCGTCACTACACCTTGGTGATGAAATCACTCAAACAACCTGCTGAGTCTTACCTGTTGATTGACTCCAAAGAAGAAAAGGTGTGTCTGTTTGATCAGGTCTTTTCTCTCAGCTATTTTTAATATCAGTTCCAATGCACTGCAACTAACAAAAGCCTCTTTTAACAATGACTCGGTGTTTTCAAAAAGGCAATTAAAAGAAGTAGTGTTACCCCTTTTAATTGTCATTCTGAATAGCCAAAAATTTTATTTTGTAACTATTAACTGAATATCAATCAACAGAAACAGAAACAAAACAAAAAAAAACTTTTTTATCAATGGAAACGTGCTGTCTTAATGCCTGTGGATGGTAACGCAACAATGCCACAAGATGGTAGCGCATCCTTTGGTTTTCGTTTGTTGCTGTAATCAGCTCTTTATTCAGATTTTTTATTCTCTCTTTTTTCTCTTTTCTCGACTTTGTTTTCGTTTTAATCTCAACTTTATTTTATTATCAACATATTCTTTTTAGCAGTCTTTCACCTTTCCTTATTTCCTGGCCCGCCTAGATTAGCTATGTTACCTGCGGGTCAGTTAATTCTGTATTCATTTAATAGGCAAGTCAATAAAAAAATCAACAATAAAAATCAACAATGTTTATCCGGTAGTGCACAGAAAGTAGTACAAATCTTTTTATGTTGTGGATGCTGTACTTGCTAATGGTGCAACTTGTCCTGTGTATGTTGGAGAAACCACAGCCTGCACCCTCCAATGGGATCTCGCACGAGATTTACTTTAGTTGCTGCTCACGCCCCAAATAAATCATGCATGATAACTCCATTAGAGAGTGAATAATAATCTCCTTTAACCTTAGCCTCCTTCGCAGACGTCTTTGGGCTCGTCACGCGTTCCTTGCCCACGAACGTCCGCTGAATTGAACTACCACTTCCGTTCGCGGCGGTTAGCCAATCATAGTTCGTTTTCCAATTTATGGAAAGTAGGACTTCGACCCCGGGATTATTTTCACAGACGATGCACGTGAATCGGGTGTCGATTTCCATTCTTACGCAGCTCGTTATTGGTTTCTTCAAAACAAAGGCTAACCGCCGATGAACGGAAGTGGCAGTTCAGTTCAACAGAAGTTCGTGGGCAAGGAGCGCGTGACGAGCCCAAAGATGTCTGCGAAGGAGGCTACTTTAACCTTAGTTTCCAAAGTTGATCATAGCTGAACCTTTCAAATGAGGAAACCCAAGGCGCTGAGCTTAGATGACCTAATGGTAAAGATTCTTTGTTATAGAACAGACTTTCTTGTAACCTTATATGATTGTCCAGGTTTCAATTAACTGTTTGTTTGGATGTATTTTGTTTCAGGATTCTTGGTTGTTTCATTTGAAAGTTGCATCAGGCAGTGGTATCGATGACATGGGAACCGAATTTGAGAGGCATATTTTTGAACTCATCTCTCAAGACTGTGATGCCGGTAATAACATTATTTTGACGTTGTCACGAATAGATGTACATTTTAAAGGAGCACGGTCATTATTACAGAGATAAAAAAAATTCACTCAACTAATGCGAAACAATGAAATAACAAATTTTCAGGGAAGACAAGAACCAAAGAGTCAAGAATAAATGCAATTAGTATATACCTCACGAGTGAATAGTGCTTTTCACGCGCTCTGATTGGTTAACTCAGAGGTGATCAGCAAGTACTATTCACCTCCGAGCAGCCGGCGCGAGATTTTACAATTTCCGACCGCTTCTCGGTATATTGTCACACATAACGTAATGTTTTGGTGCGCTAATTATTTAGCTTGTGTGGTATATACTAAAACAATTATTCACCTCAGTGTCGGTCACCTCCACTTCGGTTAATAATTGTTAAATATGGCAAGGATGGTGATAATTTGTAATCCGTTTCAATCTTCTCCATCCTTCACCATCCTTGCCTTATTTGCATTTATTCTTGTCTCTTTGGTGCTTGTCTTCCCTGAAAATTTGTTATTTCACTGTTTCGCATTAGTTGAGTGACTTTTTTATCTCTCTAATAATGACCCAAAATATCGTGACCGTGCTCCTTTAACAAATAGCAGAAGCAAGACTGTCCTGTTTGAATACAAGGCGCAAGGTCTGTTTGAATGCGCGCGTGCAAGTCGCGATTGGTTTTGGTTTTGTTTCTCGTTGTTTGAACAAGTGGCTGGCCAATCACCAAGCGAAGCAATGCAAAACCAAAGCAAACCCGTTCAAATACCCAACACCATAGCACGAGGGAGCTGAACCATGGCAGACCGTCCCCGCACTGAGCCATTCAACTGTGATATAAACATTGTGGTGTGTGTTGTTTGCAGAGAGTGAAACGTGGAACAGCTATGACCTAACCCACATCAAAGACCCAATCACAGAGCCGCTCACTACTCTTCCATCCAAAGAACTGGAGAAAGAGGCTCTGAAACTTTTCAAGGTTTGAAACAACTCACCTTCTGTGAGATTTCAGTTTATATATTTGTCTTAGTTTATTAATGTAGAGTGATATTGAACAAACCAGCAAACTACCAAGCAACCGCCACCCACCCTAGCAATCAAACAAAATCAACACTCTCCTGTAGGACTTCAGTCAGTCCTCACTATCAAGTCATTTTTAAGCCCCGTTTACGTAGTAAACGTTTTGTAGTACCTAAGTTGCATGTGGCGGTAATTTCAGTGATTTATCCCAGTGACATCAAAGGGATTTCTGTGGTTAAAGCATCAGCAGCCGATTTCACAAAATAATCTCACAAAATCACAAATGACAGTATTGCGCTGAAATTGCACCCAAATCTCGCTGGAAATGCAACTATTTTATATCCGAGATTTAACAGGGCGGGCAGGCTATGGAACGCATTACCAAACGAACACACTAACAGGCAAATAAGTAACTATAAATTGCTTCAGAAAAGTGTATTAAAGGTTGACTTGACCAGCCTAGAATTATGATAAAATAAACTGTCTCCCAGTATTAATGCGTTTTAAGATCAATTATTATATATTAAATATGAATTTTTAGATTTTATTTATTTTTATAGTAAATATGTATATAATTTTTCACGTTGTTATTGTAAGATAGTTTTGTGCTGGTATGTCAATTCGTTGGTATGCAGGTTGCATAATTATGCTAAGAAGTTGATATTTAAGGAGTTTGTCCGTTAGGAGTTGTCACTTCTTTTTTTTTTGTAACAGCTTTATTGGGTACTCCTCTAGTAATATATCGACGGCATCTCCGCTTTTGATCAGTTGGAAATTTTGTTTTAGTAAATTTCCGTGTTTTTGGTTACTATGTTCTTTGTGTTAATATCTATCCCAGGGCAATCTATGTTCTGATCAATAAACGAGATGCCCCCTCCTATATGACTGGTGTTTTCTTACTTATACTAAGTTAGAAATGATTTTGTTTTCGTGATTGGGTGATTAGACAACAAATTTTAATATTATCTATTGTATGTTATTTTATTTCTTATTTATGTTGTGACTAGACCTGTAAAATAAAGTATGCAACCATTGTTTTACATTGGCCGTCATGTTATCTCTACAGTCTATACACCTGTTTACTACCGTCCAGACTGATGAAGGAGCAATTGACTATCACGTGTCACTAGCCCAGAATGCTTTGCAGACATGTTTGGATAATCCTGAGCTCCAGAATGAAGTGTACTGCCAGCTGATCAAACAGACATCGAAGCACGTGCACAGGGGACCTGAGGATCTCGGGGTATGTAGATGATTGTTACTTACCATGTTAACCTATTAGAATAGAATTGTTACCCTCTTTAAAGAGGGATGGAGCCTGTGTTCTTTTAATCTGAATACGATTCCGTAATGAAAACCCGATACCACTCAAGTAGTATCAGGTTTTCATTACAGAATTTGTGGAGTTGGCTAAAGTCGGCCGATATTCCGCAAGATTGAGCAGGATCATTGTTTTATTATTCAACACGTTTAAATGACAAAGCGCAATTTTCTGCGTTTATTGCATCTGTTGAGTACGCACGGTGAATATTGAGCGCTATGTGACCATATTTGGAGAAGGTCACAGTGTGTTGAATAATAAGTAATGGTAATAGGACTGAGTGGAGTCCAATTCGGTCTGTAATCATACGAGTGATAACAAAATCGCGGGAGTCCGATTTGTTTATCACGAGTATGATTAATAATAGTAATTGGACCGAGTGGAGTACAATTCAGGGAGTAATCGCGCGAGTAATTTCAAAATCGGACGAGCGCGAAGCGCGAGGCCGATTTGAAAATACGAGCGCGATTACTCCCTGAATTGTACGACACGAGGTCCAATTACTAATTAATCGTATCTATAACAAATTTCGGAATTAAGAATTTCTTTTGGGAAGGTCTTTTGAGCGAAAACGTCTGTAGCGCTTTCCATATGTTCTGAAAACTGCAGGAAACGTTTGCAAAGGAAACCATTAAAGCGCGCATAATTGACGTGAAAATCACGTGGGTATCCAATTACAGGTATCCAATTACAAAAAGTTCAAATTGGATAACCTGTAATTGGGCACCCACGTGATCGCGCGCCGATTACGTGACAAATAGGCGCGCGGAGAACCAATCACGATCGAGAATTTTGTTATAGATACGATTACAGACCGAATTGGACGACACGAAGTCTTATTACCGATTAATCATAAAAATTACAATTTCCGAGAAAAGAAGAAGAGCCAAGTTATAAAAGGGAGCTAAATTTTGCATTAAAAGACTGACAAGAGAAGCGTAAATTGTTTAACCCATTGGCACCCGTGCCGGCCAAACCCGGCCGTAAAAAACTCCCATGCTTCAAAACATTGCAACTTTCTCAATCGCACGAATATTGCCTTAACTGTTAGTTGTGAGCACGAAATGGAATGCCCTTTAAATTTGGATATCCAATAAATGCAAGAAACGTAGCGATTTTTACCAAATATAGCCTTTTGAGTTTGGACAAGAACGAAACTGACCGTTTTTAACGTCAAAGAGAAACGACAAAAATGCCCCTTTTCGCCTTCATAAGTTTTAAGGAAATCATCGCCGAAAAACCAAACTTCAACCATTATAGCGAAATTCAGTCCTTTTTCTAGCTTAGAAATGACTTTTTTTGTTCATATTCTTCTCCCGAGCGTAGATACAGCCTTTTGTTCCAGTGCATTCGGGCCTTCCCGCCATTTTCAACATCTCGAGCACGTTGCATGCTGGGAAAGGACGAGAATTTTTGACAGCACCCGTTCCTTCTCCCAATTCTTTCACATATAAACTGAGTCTACAGCCACTCCGACCTACTGCCAAAAATTCCTGCTTGTGGTCATCTTCAGTACTCAGAAATTCCAAAATATGTGGCGGTAGGTCGAGAAATTCATCAATAGTCGAGTCCCAAAGGTACTAAGTGTTCTACCGGCCAAATTCCCAGTTCGTCGAGTAACAAGCCAAATTCAACAACAAAGTACATCACCTTGCTCGATTCTTTGAGAAAGTGGACTCTTAGCTACCGTCACGCTTAATGATGCTCATCCGGCAGCCGCTAAAGATGAAAAATGGCTGTAAATTTAGCAGAAATCGCAAGCAAATCCAACTTGGGCCATTGTTGTCGCTTCACGGATAAAAAATAGCTACGTCAAAATGACGTTTTCAGAAACCTTGAGCCTCCAGTGGCTTAGGACAGCACCACTTTTCCCTGGTAGTTCAAATAAAGAGTCACGAATTGCTATTCATCGTTTATAGGTGGAAAATCACTCCGAAAATGTAAAAACAGCCGGTAGTCAATGGGTTAATGTCGCTCTGAAAGTGACTACAATCGAAATGTATGACTATTGAAACCAAGGTTGTGATTGGTTGATTTAAACTAGAACTTTGAATGTGATTGGTTGATTCAAAATACTACTTTGAATGTGATTGGCTTATTGAACTGTCCGATAACAAACTTTCCAATAACAAACTGTCCGATAACAACTTGGCACGTAAATTTAGTGGAAAATAGGAGTTTTTTAAACCAATCACAATCGAGGTAATTGTAATTTTTATGATTATGCAAGATATTGTGAATGTCACTGCAAGTTTTATTATTCAATAGTTAATTATTTGTAAATTGTGTTGCCGTATTATCTCTGTTTTGGCAGCACTTCTTGGAGTACTGTGGCAAGTCATCATGGCTGAGGGAAGATTCATTCGACATTTCATCACAAGCTACCATTGACCTCCGCCCAGTTCAACAGTTTGTTTTTATCCAAGCCTGGCAGCTTCTCGCTCTCTGCACAGCTTTGTTTGCTCCTAAACAGAAATTCCTCCTCTTCCTCAAGGGACACCTGGAGAGGAGCTCTACTGCCAGGTATTAAATCGGGAGAGACTAGGAGCAGTGCCTCTTTCGCCGCTTAGTTAGTCGAGCGTGAGGCTAAAACAAAACCAGCGCAAAAAAAAAAAAAAATTGCCGCGCGAAATCCGGCTGGGCGCTAGGGGGAGCGGCCATTTTTTCTCGCGCTGGTTTGATTTAGCCTCACGCTTGACGAACTAAGCAGCAAAAGAGGGACTGCTCGTAGTCTAAAATCAGCATGATTTTTGGTTTCTTTGCACGTGCATTTGACAACTACGCACAATCAAGATCTAGTAGCATTAAAGAAGTTTGTTATCTGAAGGAAGTTTGTTATCTGACGCCTTCCTTTCTAGAACAAAACAAGGGAAGTATGCTAATTACTGTATAAGAAGCTTAGACAGAACCTTGGCAAATGGGAAAAGAGAGGCTAGGCCTTCACGAATGGAGGTAACGTAATTGTTGGCAGTTACGCGTATTTCAATGTTTAGTTGTTTATTTTGTTTTTGCTAATGTATAAATAAAGGTAAATGTAATGCAAACAAAACTTGGATGAACGCTGATTGGAATGAAAAAGTGAAGATGGTCTACAATGTGGCGTGAAAAATGACACCACGTTGATCACAAAAAAGACAATGGCAATGATTAGGATTTCTCGCGTTTTTTCAACTCATCCATTGCTTGTTTTGATTTGAGTGTTTTGACTTGCTCTCATGGCTGACTTATTTTGCGATTTTATATTTATTTCGTAGGTACTTTCTGTTCTTCTTCGGAAGCCTTATGATCATTCGTGCTCTATGAGTATTCCAGTTCACTTCATTGACGGCACTAGTCAAGTAAGTTGAACTCGTCACACCTTGCTTTGATACCTTGTTCCCGTCTCTGAAGATACAATACAATAGAATACAATACTTTATTTATACACGTAAAAGATGCCTATGGATGTCGAGTAATAAATTGCAAACATTCTGACCAGTGAGTGTAGACCTTGCAATAACAGAGTAGCCTCCAATTACACGCAAATTGGTAGCCTGTAAGAGAAGTAATCTCTGTTATTGCCAGCTTTTCGGCAACGTGCCCCTATGTGCGATGGAAAAGTAATCTTGAACAATTTTTAAACATTTTTGCTTTGTATTTTCTTGTTTCAGTCCGCAGTCAGTCAGTCCCTCAATTTCCCACGAGATTTTACGTCGTTTGAAGAAGAACTTTAATTGAATTCTCAGGTTATTGAAGAAGTGCTCAATTCTTGATAAGCAGCGCCTCTTGTAACTGTGTTAATTTATAAAAGAGAAACTGCTTATCGAGTTACGCCGCAAATTCTCTTGTGCCTTACTTTTGTCATGGTTTTTGTGTGTGTAGGTATTTGGCTTCGATGGTTCCACAACCGTCCAAGAATTCACAGGAACAATCAACAGAGTAAGTTAACTGGCTTTAAACATGAACCAGTCTGTCATAGAAGTCTTGGATTGTTTGCTTATAGACTTATGCGTGGTTTCAATGTCTCACTGATGCATCGTTTGTCCATTTTAGTTGGTAGGCATTCGCCCGCCCGCAGAAAGTGGCTACGCGTTGTTTACTGATAACCCCACCAACCTGGTTGAACACTGCTTACAGGCAAGCGTCAAGGTCGGTATTATAAAGGCCCGTTTACACAGGCGTTTTTTGTCACACAACTCGATGTAATTTTTTGTCGCGCTAAAGACAATTTGAAAATCGCACGTGTAAACGAGGTGCGATTTCAGCGCAATTTTAGTGCAATTTGTCGTCACGATACCCTGCGATTTGAGATGCACTTCACGAAAGATGGCGTTATCAAAAAATCGAGCAAGTTTGGAGCAAGTTGTGATATCGAGGCGACAAATTGCACTAAGATTGCGCCGAAATCGCATCTAGTTTACACGTACGATTATGAAGTTGCAACTTAAGCGCGACAAATTGCATTGAGTTGCGCGTTAGACGTCAAATAATAAATAAATAACCTTTATTTAAAGAGGGTAACACCTATTACTGTGAAAGTATTCCCCATAGTGGCCCTCTGTAAATCAACTCAACAACGAAAGCCTAGTGCTCGAAATCGCAAACAAAGATTCGTTTTAGGCAGTTTTTGACGTTATGGAGGACTTTGCAATCGGTAAATCTTAACAGTTGTGAACTTATTAGCTTGCTCGAACTGGCGTCTTAACTTACGATTCTGTCGTGTTCTGATAGAATATGCGGTAAAGAGGTATTTTGTTTTATATGCCAGACCGCGGAGTTGAACAATAAAAATAATCAGATAGAGTACAGAGTTTCTATCTTTCCTTGGTTTGTTGGTTGGAAACGGGGTATCAGTTTTGGCCTTAAGCTGCAAGGTTGAGGAGGATAAGCCCTTACTGTGTTGTTTTGAAGCTTGTTTTGAAGTGATTTGAAACACGTGCTGTTTTGCCCTTTTTACAGTTGTGTGACGTGATCTCAAAATGGGAGCAAGCCATGCGTCAAAGCCAGGGAAGACTGGACACGAGCAGGATGATCAAACTTTCTTATAAAAACAGGTAACTCAACTTTTCCTTTGACGTGAAAACGTAAAGCTTGTGGGATGTGGCTGGAGTGACAAGGATACTTCACAGATTAATGTGATCAAGTAAGCTGAAGCCACTCAAAAGGCACTAAGGCCACAAGGTAGCGGGCATTACCCCTTAAATCTACCAATGCAAAGATTTAGCCTGAGCATTAGCTATGCCATGCTGATAAGGCCTAACAAGGCCGAAACAGCTGTCCATGGCTGCTAATGCTTAGGCTCAATCTTTGCTTTGGTAGATTTAAGGGGTAATGCCCGCTACCTTGTGGCCTTAGTGCCTTTTGAGTGGCTTCAGGTTACTTGATCACATTAATTTGTGAAGTATCCTTTTCCTTTGACGTAATGAGTGTTGCAAAAGAGACATAGTCGGTAGAGATCTCATGCTTATTGTTTGTTGTTTTACCTTTTTTTCTCAGGTTACACTTCAAGAGCCTTAGCAGCACAGAAACAGAGAAAGAAAGATTCTTCCTCGTTCTGCAGGTAGGATTCATTGTGTACGCTGGACGTTCATACCCTCCTGCCTCAGCTGACATTGCTGTAGATTCCATCCCCACCTCACTGTTCTTTAAAACTACGCTTGGGAAATTGTTTTGGCCATGGGAAGTGATATGTCAGTTTCGAGATTCCTAAGATTATAGTTTATATTGCTGTCGTTGAGCTATTCTGTATCAGAGGATATTATAAAATGGCGCTCCCATTGTAGTCTGCTACGCAGCCGTTCTTTGTCGGAGCGTTGCGTGACGAGACAAAGAACGGCTGCGTAGGAGACTACTCCCATTGTGACGCCTTGCAAATGATTATTTAGTTTTTTGCAACAGTATCGCAGTTCGGTCGAACATCGCCGGGGTGCGATAGCGGTGTAATAAATGTGTGCGATTTTCAGAGCGTAATTTCTTCTCTCTGTGGTAGACAAATTCCAATGTGATGAAAGGGCGATTTCCGGTCAGCAAAGACATGTCCTTAGAGTTTGCTGCGTTGATGGCTCAGGTAATTTGTCTCTCTTGTAGAATGTTGCTTATTTATAGTTTTATGAGCATGCTCAGTTGCAAGTTGAATGAGTTTCAGCTTTGCTGTTTCAGGTTATGTACTTCAAGGGTGACAACAACGAAATAAAAACAAGATTCATGTGAAGATTTAGAATCTATCATATCAGGAGTTATCTATACTCTTCATAGCTCGTGTACATCATCCTTATTGTCCGATCCTGCTTTCTCTCAGCTACTTCGATTTTGCTATGCAGGTTTAAAGGGAACCTCTACTCTTACAACAAATTGACGCTAAATTGTTGGAAATAATAACTAGATTCCAAATTTTGTTTTGAAACGTGGATATAACATTTAAGTGTACAAAAAAGTCGTTATCATCATCGCCTATTTTCGCTTTTAAATTTCAAGGGCGCTGCCATTTTGGATTTCATGACGTCACTGCGTTGCCCAATTGTTTAACACAAAGGATTTTCTGCCTCATTTACTCCCTGACAATAGCTGCAACGCATTGACGTCACAAAAACAAAAATGGCGGCGCCCGGGAAATTAAAAAGTGAAAAAAGGCGTTAATGATACCCATATTTTTTGCACTTGAAATGCTATTCCCACGTTATAAACTAAATTTTGGAAACTAGTAATTATTTCCAACAGTTTAGGCTCAATTTGTTGTAAGAGTAGAGGTTCCCTTTAACTACACTGTGTATCTTTTAATGAACTAGTGCAAGATGTGTTTCTCTCACGTAGTTTTTCTTTACCTTTTTTGTAATACGTTTCTTTTTCTTCTTAACAGAGGTTACCAGATTTCGTTTATCTTTCTTTCTCCTCGCCTGTCCCGCCTTGATTAACTTTCGCTACCAGCCGTGCCAGGTCTTTTATTATTGTAAATTTATGTGGAAAATATTATACAGGTGGCTTGTCTTGAACAAGCAACATTTTCGGTCACAATTAGAGATCTTCGACACTATAATAATCCTTAATAGTGTGGGTATCCTTTCCGCTGGCATGTGTAGCGCACATGCTGGAGAAAAATGGGGCGTGGGTTTGGTTTGGGTGGCGCGCGCGAGGAGAAGAGACACGCGAGAAAAGAGACTCGCGAGGCCGGGAGGAGTCGCGCGAAAAAGAGAGACACACGAGGGAAGAAACTCGCGAGGAGGAGAGTATAATGTCCCCGCGCTCCATGTTTCTCCAGTGCCTACTTCGCAGGCTACTTTCTCGATTCCTCAGAAGCATAATGCCAGCAGCATTTTCTGTAATCAACGGAGGCTTTCCCGGCAGGGACAGGTGGCTAGCTCATCGCACTGGAAATGAAAACAATTGGGTACAGAAATGTTCAAACGGAATAAATGAGACTGGCTGCTTAATTTTCACAGCTGCAAAGTGTTGTGTTGAGAATAATTTATCAACTGCATTTATTGTTACCTTTGTTTTCAGATCGCCTACGGTGACTACAGAGCTCACAGTAATTCATTACCTAGCAAGAGAATCGAAACAGTCATCTCACAGTTTTGTGCCAAAGCCGTCAGGGAAGATACTGGCAAACGGTGAGCAGTTAATCAGGATGTCAAAGATTCTTATATATTCACATTCATTTGGTGAGCAATTAATTTATCGGCGGTGCCCTAAAGTACTTTAATCGCTCATATATAAACGTATCCTCACTGAAAGGGAAATTGTTTGACTCAGGGAAAGTGTTTTGGCGTCATTCTGGAAAAACTTTAAATCTTAAGACATAAATTCACTTGTTTGCACTACTTCGAGTGTATTGCATTTGTCTTCACTTACACAATGTAGCTGAATTGTTTGGGAAGTAAATTTCAGGTTTTGATCAGTAACGAGAAATTCATCATCACCTCACGCTCCCTGTAAAATGTTGAATTGAAGTCCTTTAACTTTGGATGGGAAGGCCTGTGTTCTAACCCGCGTTTAGTTTGCGGAAACATTTATTTGGTCAGAGGTGTCGCTTACATGTGGTACCTTGTTTTGTTGATCTAGTTCGCTCACACTGCGCATGGCAGAGAAGTGGTCGACGCTACACGGCTGGAGCGTAAAAGAGTGCGTGGACAAGTATCTTGAAAATGCACGCAGGTGGCCATTCTTTGGCTGCAAGCTGTTCCAAGCACAGGTATGATATGGGCTATTGTACTAGACAACAGAAGGTAAATGTTGCGCAAAAATTACCTTTGCTCACATACCAAAGATATGTAACCGTTTAACACCTGAACGCCTATCAATTTTATTTTACAGCAAAAGGACACCATTTCAGCCGTAAAGAGGCGAGCTACGGTGACAGAGAACACTCAGCCGGTGTGGCTTGCAGTCGAGGAGGACGGCATCAGTATACTGGAAGGGCAAAGCTTGGTACGTCAGTAAAACCACATCTTGTCCTGCCCAGTTTTGTAAAACCTATTTCCCCGGTCATTTCTATGGTACTTTCACTTTCGTTGGGTGATATTTTGTTTTCTGATGAGTGACAGCATCAAGGGGAAACTTCGTACATTCGTACGCTTGTCTTAGAAATTCCCTGAATACCGTTTACAGGTCAACAACAGCCTTTATTATACGCACTTAACAATTGCCTTTATTCAGCAGTAATCAGTTCGTTGAAAGCCTCCGCTCGCCAGCACTGGCACGAAAAGAGATAAGGAACTATCTGACGCGTTTGTCAGAATTGAAACACCCCAGCTGACGCGCATGCAAATTTGCTGAAATGGAGCGCGCTTAGGGAGACGAAAAGCGAAACGTTGAATCTTGTGCGCCTTGCATTCCATGCCGTTTTTTTGTTTGACTGTTCTTTCGTTAAGCAGGGGATGGCTTTACGTGCTTTATGAGGTCTCTACTTGATAGTTGACCGTGAAAAGTCCTTAAAAAGCTAATTAATAATTCATGAAGGAAATGGAAAAGAAATTAATTTTTAATGAGTGTCTTTATATCTGATAAAGACACTGCTAAATTTTATATCCGATTTTCTAGGCCAAAATAACCCAAAATCTAAAATTTAGTGTAACAATGGATAGATGTAGAGTAAAACGTTTTAAGCCGTTCAATAAATTGGCAATTTGTGTTTTATGAAGTCCTAAAACACTCGGCTGCGCCTCGTGTTTTAAACTTGATAAAACACTCCTGCTCATTTCTTAAACATTACTTGAAGTTTGGAGCTTTGAGTTGACATGTGTTTGTTCATCCATTAGCGGTTGATGTGCCGGTATAGGTACAAACACGTGGTGACATTCGGTGGATGGAAGGAAGATTTCATGTTAGTCGTGAACCAGTCCATCATGCGTGGCGGCAACACAGTGGAACAGGGTACCCAGCGACTGCTGTTTGTAATGACCAGAGGAAAGGTAACTTTAAATTCTCCACACTTATTGACCTCTCTACATTACATTTTGAGAATTTAAAACTACGTCAATTCTTGAGCGAAAAATTCTTAGTATGCTTCGTTCACGTGTGCTTTGTTCGTTATTTAATGTACTCCTATTATTTTGCGTTGTTTTCCTTGCTAATATGTATTATCAATAACTGTGCTCACAGTGTGGGTGGCTCCTCCTTAAATGTTCTGCAATTGGTATAGGATTTGATGGAGCCGAAACCAATTGTGGAATTGCATACATTTTAGGTATCCTACTTATGAACAGTTATTACAATCAGATCTTTTTAGAAGCAACATTTATTTGCTGTCTGTCACCTTTGAACTGAATTATGTTTAAGGGATGTGAGAGTAGAATAACTGAGTGACAATACTTAAACAACTGTGAATATATATGGAAGTTGAATATTTGACGAGAGTCTTGTAACTGTTGTTGGCCGTTTGTTTATCGTCGTACTCGCATAAGCCCATCCTGGTCTAAAATTCCTTGGGTTTTAGAACAAAACTTTTTCCAGGCTGTTCAGCTTTGTAATATACATTTTTTTAATATTCATAGATTCTGGAAATCACTCTTCTTATGGCGAGCTACATCAATGCTATAATCAGACAGAAAGGCATAACATGTGACGTTACTGAAACAAGACCAGCGAGCAGGCAGGGAATGGACGTGAAGGTCTGGGATCTAGAGAGTGCCGAATGGCCCATGGTGCCTGGATCTACTGTGGGACTTTTATGAGCGCGGTAGAAGCTTTGTTTCAGTTCGAGTATAGCTAGGTAGTGTTTCGGCCAATTGCCGTTTGTTTTAGAACTGGTTGTAAGAGGGTCTCAATTGGGGGGGGGGGGTCCCTTTGACGGTTAAAATGAGCTGTTTCAACGGTTGACGGTTAAAATTGGCTTGCTCATGTGACGGTTGACGGTAAAAAGATTGCGTTTTTTGACGGTTGACGGATAAATTTTTGGCCATTTGACGGTTAAACCCATTGAGACCCTCTTGTAAGTGTTAAATGCTCGTGATTTAGTATTGTTTTTCTTTTCTTTGAGCGTTTGTTCTATTTTGTGAAATAATCTCGTCGGATAGAGACATAACGGAAAATACTTTGAGGAAGTATGAAATAGTGTGTGGAGTGTTCGCTCGATTCCTTCCCAACCGTCTATGGCGGACTGCTTTTCCACTTTCAAACCAACATCTTTTCCACTTTCAAACTATTGACATTTACTGAGAATTTAAAAGATTACAGATCACTTTTCACCAGTCCCTGTATATTGCACTGGTTTCAACTAATCACACATTGCAAAAGATCGGGTTCAGCATGTGGCATTCTCATCCCCGGTCTGTCAAAATTTTATCATATATTGATCAAATTAAATAACCAAGGTTTATGTAAAACATTAATATGTATTGGTCACTTGGTCTTCTTCTCTGACCGTGGGCGACTGGTGTGAGCGGCTGACCTATTGTTATTGAAAACGTTAGCTTTGGAGCCAAGCTCTATGTACATAAAAGATTAAACAAGACGATTTTAACCCTCATATATGTTACAGAAAATAGGAGTAGTATTCAGGTACACAGCTTTCTTTGTGTTTGAATTCCAGTCTTAGTTTAGTTAAACTGAAGTGCGGATTTGATTTTTGCAAGGCTACAACTTGTGGATGCTTCATTTAATCAACCTCAAGTTGGTAGGAGACTAAAATCGCCCGACAAGGATAGCGCTTTTGTGGTTAATTATTTTAAAAGAAGTGCAAAATAGAGATATTCTGTTCATAACAGAATGTAACAAATGATGGAATAAAAAGATGTAAATTTAGTTTAATTACATAAAGGTGTATGAAAGCTCGAGGCTAGTGACCCGGACTGAATTTTTGTGGTATGTCCACAGCAACATCTGTGTAAAATAAAACAGGAAAGAAACTGAACAGTGGAAAATCCGATAATGTTGGGCAGTGTCCTTTGTTAAGAAGCTAAAAATTACTTAAACCTTTTAATCTCCAAAACTGGTGAAATTGCTACTATCTGTACCATCCAATAAGCTTTAATAAACGTCATTAAATGTTTGTTTCTTGCGTTTTTTATTTTACTTTAATTTTTTTTGTGAGGGAAAGGGGTGCTGGAGGTGGGAAAATTCTAATAACCTTTTTAATGTTGTTCAATTTAAACTGAGAAGGGAAAAGCACTGCGAATGAAATGTAATTCAGGTTTCAAGTTTTCTTGTAGCAAGCTGTTTACTTGCAACAGCACAGCCAACATCCCCCGAGGAAAGTATTTTTAGAAATTACTTTTATTTGAATGGCCACAGTAAGACTCATCCAAAGATGTGTACCTGTAGCGTTCTATCACGAATGCTGTTCTCTGAATGGCTACGCTACTCGCTATCTATAGAGTATTTTCACATGACGTCACGGCCGCCATGTTGGTATCCCAAAACAAAGAAACGGCGGCCATGTTGGAATCCCCAACTAAACCTCTGGGAATTGATCTCTATTTTTATGCAAATACTTTTGTTTCAGTAAACCAATATGGCTGGCAGCTATGAGTCACGTTAATGAAAAGATAGTGTTATACAATAAAGTGAATAGTTCGCGCGTTGTGATTGGTTCTTAGCTATGATCTATTAGAGGACAGATGCACAGATGACGTCATCACGACCCACTTTTTTCCAGAAATGTGAAATAAACAAGTTTTTCGCTTCCATTTTGTTTCTTTATTATATAAAACAAATAGATTCCATGTTGCCGTGCGTCTGTTCAGTAATAGATCACAGAAGACGTCAAAATGTGGTAAAAACATCAGTGACACACTCGCCTGCGGCTCGTGTGCCACTTCTTTGTTTTTACCACATTTTGACGTCATCTGTGATCTATTACTGAACAGACGTACGGCAACATGGAATCTATTTGTTAAATAGATCGTGAGTAGCGGTTGTCAACAAAATGGCGGCCGCTTCTTCGCGTTATCGAAGTGGCTGAGAGGAGCACTTAGATTATTTACTTGTTTGGTTTTGAACGACTAGTAGATTTATACTAAAACAATTAGATTATTCGCTCTCGATTTGTATGCATGATAGCTGTTTCGGGCTGCACCCTTAACAACAACAACAATTTATTTCCTCTAAGTTTATCTTGATTACAACAATTTATAAGTTATCAGCTATCACGCGATAGAAATCTCGAGCTCATAATCTAATTGTTAAATAGACAACGGCTGGAACCAATGACAGCACCCCAATTGGTTGTCATCTGATTGTTCCGGCACTTTGGTCCATCTCCTCTTCAAACTTTGGTCACACTCCACAGCATTAACATACACTTGAAAGCTCTCTACGCATGATGTAATGTGGGCGAACCTTGTCCTCTTCCAGGTCATTTGGTTTTGGAGTGACTCTCACGCATGACTTTCATGGGTCCAATCACAAGTGTGACGAGCCGAGACTTGTTTCCCCTCAGGGTTCCTTCCTCCTGGGGCCGAGCTCGTTTCTAGAGTGATGAAATACTGTCCTTGAAGAGAGTGTTTTAATTTTTTAAAAGAAGAAAAATTGAAATGTTGCTGTAGCCAAATTGTCAGTGAAGACGAAATGAAAAGTTTACCAACGCCTTCCGGAATGAGTTGGGTAGCCTGGCCGCGGGCGGGTAGGATGGCAAATAGCACGACTATAGCACGGCACTGGATTAATTCAGTCACGCCAATATTCAAACAAAAACAAAAAAATAAAATAAAACAACTTAACATAACTTAAAACGCATTAACCTAATTTATGAATTCAGTCCGGCACGAAAAGAGCACGCCGTTTGAAACCAAGTCGCGCTTCTGCCGTGTGGCACGACAAGGCCTAGGCCTGCCGTGCTAGGCAGTCGTGCCGATTTCAAACGCCGTGCTACTGCCGGCGCGGGTCAAATTGAATTCTTGCACTGTTTTTTTTTTTTCGGCCGCATGGCAATGGCGCGACGTTTGGGACAGACTTAACGTACGTCATAGTGATACAGTGTATTTTTGCAGCTGTCAGAGAAATGAAAGAGTTCGGCCTGCTTCCGTTGCAAGGCGCAACAACACATTTTGGCCACATTTTCAACAACTCTTCTTTAATTTCCAGCTTTAACAGTTAGATGCATTCTAAGATCAAAAGGGACAAAATTACGTTTTTGGGATATTTGCGGATATTACCGGGAAAAAGCATTCCTTGTCCAATAAAATACTGTATCGGCTTGGAGCATATTATCCATAGTTGCGTAAAAGAGGTGCTTTATTTAATGGGACCGCTTCGAAGAAAGAAATCAACTGTATCCTGGAATGATATAAGCATAATAAAAA
Source organism: Pachyseris speciosa (assembly GCA_016490735.1). Classification (NCBI taxonomy): domain Eukaryota; kingdom Metazoa; phylum Cnidaria; class Anthozoa; order Scleractinia; family Pachyseridae; genus Pachyseris; species Pachyseris speciosa. Next base: position 571,251 of record JAEMWC010000226.1, read on the forward strand.
TCAAACGAGTAAACGGAACAACTAGACGGTCGGTAGCAAGGTGCCTTAAGACAAGAAACAGCTAAAAAATAAATAAGTAAAAATGAAAGACGAATCTGCGTTATTGGAAGCACACATACTAGCCCACTTTAAACACTGAAAGATCAAACAAACAACAACAAAAATAGTTTCACAAGTGAAAAACAATTAAAAAAATCTTACGTTTTCTTGTCGAAAAGATCGCTGACTGGTCGCAGAGCACCCGCTGTCTCTATAACAGCCTTTAAGGTGGGAGTTAACCTAAACATCGTTTTTTTAGCCGCTTAACATGGACTTCACGTTGATATCTCTTTCGCGTTTCAAGCAATCCAAAATCCCTCTGTTCGTCTCACAAAGCTATGTTGTGGGATATTTTGTGAATTTTTTGGTGATTTTTGGATATATTTAGGAAGAGATAATTTTTCTCAAAGGATTAGTTAAATTTAGGAAAATAGGAAATATTGAAGATTTAATGAAGGTTTAAAATAGGAATTTGAAGTTAGAAATTAGTGGACGGACACCAAACAGTTCCTCAGCAACCTGCAGTGCCCTTGTGGGGTGGCAACTAACTGGAAGTGTTTCAAAGCATTTTTACTTCATTACAATCCTTTCTTCAAACTCCTTAAAATTACACACAAATTCACGTCTACCCCCCACCTGAAAGATCCGCGTTATCATGGATCCGGGTTGTCATGGATACCTTTAGGTTTAAAAAGTACCACATGTATATGCAAAATAATCTGTAAATATTGAATGAGTCGAACCTTCATATATTCGTGCCGGAGCCCCGAGTAAAAGCCATCGTACCTCGATAATTCCTCTTGTGCAAGCAGCATTTATTCCTAGTGTGGTTGATTTTCAAACCTAGGGTATTCTGTCGACACTCAAAGGAACCGTAAAATCAGGAACAACTGAATATGTCTATTACTATTACCACAGCCTCGTTAGTTGGTTTCATATTTTAGCTTCATGCATCATAATTTACACAACGCAGATTAAAAAGTTTAAAATGCGGGTTCTTCGTTGTCTTAAACATCTAATTTTCTCGAATATTTTTCTTGTTCCCTACGAGGTTAGCTATCTAACGGGGCTGAACTCCATTGTCTTTTCGTAGTCTGTGTCGTTTGCCGCCGCTGATAATAACGCGCGAACACATTTATATCCAGCCAGTCTCGCTTACATAAATGAGGCAAATTTCAACAGATGGAGTGTCATTTTATCGCAAAACAATGAAATAAACTTCACATGATGTCTTTGAGTGATGTGAATTTAACGAAGTCGTCTAGTTTGTGATTTAATGGCAATTTTGTATTTGAAGTCATAGTAGACTAAATAAACATAATCACTCTTGAAGATTTTTACGGAAAAGAAAACTGCTGAACAAAAATCACACTTTAACGGTTGTTGTATAAGTGGCAAATACGAGATCAAAGATTTCACGTAGTTCCTTGGCGCTAAATGCAAAACAGTGTCGAAAGTTGTTCTTCAATTTGCTTCGCGAAACTGTTCATTAATACGAAAGGGTTATATTTTTTTATTGGCAGCTTCAGCTAAGATCAGCAAACAATGAATTTTTAATTAAGAAGATCTCCTTATTGTTTGGCAAAATAATCATATGTGCGTGTAATTCGCCATGTCGAATTCTATTGGCCATCAATGCCGTGATATTTGTAATTTGCTAATGAAATTCAGCAGACTCCAAAATTACTCTCGGCGCTGGCATAGATTTGGGAAAGAAATGGTTCATTCTGTCTAAAATCTGATAAATATTTGCACCGAATCAAGAATACCTCTCATTGATAAGGTGGGTTGGTTTAAGAACGCTCTTTTTAATGATAGGACAGCAATACAAAAACGCTGGGGTATTTTCATTCTCCAACAAGTGGGCCTGACAAAGATGGTTTTTGTATGAATTTAAATTATGACTTCTCTTCTAACAAATCGTGATCCCGGCGAGATCAAGTAATTTACCGCGCATTTAAGGAAGCTTTCGTTTTTATTCGCATGTAGACAATTTTCCGAGTGGAAATTGCTTTTCCGTTTCGCTGTAGCGGCACACATGAATCATAAAATACAATTTGGGAAACGCGGGCAAATGACTCTGAAATATAAACTGTTTGCAACTCAAAGTAAATCATCGGCGGAGCTAATATTATTTATTTATTCGGAAAAGTAAGAAAGAACTTTAAATAAACCATAAGTCCTTAGAGTTAAGATAGCGGTGAAAGCCATCGCCTCCGTGTAGTTTTCTATTGTGCCAATGGATTTTCCCCGAAATTTCAGTCATCAGAAAATTCGAATTCAGTCTACTCTTCACGAAACGTGGGCACTGAAACAAATGTAAAAGGAATCGAGGAAGCACTCACTATTGCATGTTCTCGCCGTTTGATTGTTTGCGATTATTGTCTTTAATATATGTCTGATAACTCCAGGATTAAAAACACTCCCGGTGTATCTCAGTCAGTTTACTCGCTATGCAAGTGGATACGCGGTCCCCTTTCTTGCTTCAGTAAAGGTTTCTAGAAAGGGAGATATTCGCTTTGACATTTCCGCCGTTTTTCACAAACAATCCGACGGATTTACTTTAACAACACTATCTAAACATCTTAGCTTCACCAAATTTAATATTGCATGCGTAAATCATTTGAGTAATATCCCTGTCTTGTATATAGTTCTCATTATGGTCTATTCCATGGCAGTTTAAAAAGAAACCCAGTGAATGATTTCAGTATTTTCCCCTCATTGATTGCGTAACAAGAAGCCCTTAACAAAAGAAAATCATTCAGCTGTGCAATGTTTTGCAAAAAAATGCATCCTGCTTCCTTTCCAGTCTGGAACATAGTTCGGAAGCATTTACGCTGTTCCCCTGAAAGCATGCATGTGGTGGGTCGATCGAGAAAATTTGAATGAAACAATTCAACTTCACGATTTCCAATAAAGTGACATGTCGCAAAATATTAAGCCTCGAATGGAAAAGATCAATGCTCAGATGAGTTTCATTTAAATAAATAATGCCCGTCTACAATTGTGTATAAAATATCAAGGAACAGCGATCGTAAAACGGGTAGAAAATCGAAGAGCGATAATTATTATGCAAGGTACTGTGCATCCGGAATCCGACACTTCCGATTGGCTGGTTTTAACAAACAACGACAGGTGTGTTGACAAGCTATTGACACTGAGAACAATAGAAAAGCCCGCTCAGTGCAGAGAAAGCCAATCAAATGGCGAATTGTGACAAGGGTGGTGGTGCGAGGTTGTGTGAAACAGAGCGTAGAGGGTTCCTTTTGAGACATCTGCCGCGGCTTGGCCAAAAACATCCAGATTAGTTCCTCTTTATCTTCATTGAAGGTCTTATGGCTTTGATATTTTTTTTCACAACTGCTGATGTGTAATTTATGAAGCATAGAAAGCTGTAATGGGCCGGAATAATGGCACGCTAAAGCAACTTTCATTTTTAATGATTTTGATGGTTTTGATTAGTGTTTTGAGGACAACAAAGTGGAAAGGATGTAGCTTCATCATTTAAATAGTAACCGGGGAAGTTTGTTCATTCAACTGCGGAATCTCTCAGCCTATTTACTTTCGTATTTGTTAGTGTAGGTATGTTTGTGATGTGGCACCGATAAACCAATTTTGAGAGCGCGGTGTCAATATTTTTCCTTCGCCTTTTGCCGTCGTTGACAATCTGGCGGCGCGAGTTACAAATTTTTTCAGCTTTTCACCAAAGCTGCGTTAAGATTACGTGGTATCATGCCTATATTTACGTTATACTAATAAAATCTATTCGCACCATCTATAGGTCCAAATTAGGCGATGTGGAATGACCCTTGTAATTCCTATGACAAATTTGTGGTCGTTTACGATGGAAGATCAGTGTTTGGATGAGGACGATTCACTGCTGGCGGATGAGTGGGAATCGCCGACAGGAGAACTCAGTTTTCTTTGTAATAACCCAGGGGAGGCAGGTAAGTCAATTTCGTCCACCTAATTGAATTCCTCTTTTCTTTTCAATCGCACGACACTTTATTATGTATGAAAAGTGCATCCAAAGGCTGACAACATGTATATTCATCCCTCATTCGTATGCAGCGATCAAGCTTGACTGATTGTTTGGATTGAGCAGAGTCCTTTTGTCTTCGCTTGTTTAATTTTGCAAAGTTTAGCCTTGAAAAGGTCTCGGTCTATTTAAAAACCACTTAATATTTGTGCCCTGACCTATTTACTTATTAATCTCTTGTTTCACAGATATATATCGGGTCAAAGAAAGAGGAATCAAGAGAAAGGAATCCTGCAATGTTATTGACGGAAGCGAAACCGCTGCCGTTTCTCTAGTTGATCAACGCCGCTTTATTTTACAAGTAACTTTTGACAAGTTGCGTCGCTTAGAAGACCCGGAAGCCTGTCTGAGGAGAACAGTTTTGATCAACAATACATTTAAAATGCTACACAAGCAAATTTATTCGGAGGAAAACCCACTTCTTTGCGGTGGAGTAATGACGCTACATTCGACCGAAGTTGCTACTACGGAGGAAACTTCGCCGCCAAATCCTAAAATGGTCCGATTAAGTTTCGATGGCAATGTCACGGAAAACCCTCGTGCAAAGCGTGTCGATAATGGCACATCGTTAGCACCTGGGGAAAGTTTCTGCAGTGGTTGTACACTCTCTGAAGTCTTCACGGGAGATGTGGAGGATGATGTTTTCGAACCCACGGAGGAAATTTCCTGCGACCGGGAGTCGATATTTGGCGAACTCGATAGCGTGTTTCACAGTTATATACGTGCTCTTGAAACGTGAGTGTTGAATTTTTAGGCGCTTTTTGGAAATCTCAAAATGTTTATATCGTACTTTTGTTTATCGCACCTCGGCGTTTATTTAAATTTATAGATCGCCAAGGTTAACAGCTATATTTATATATATTAATTATTGTACATATACATGTACATAGCTAATTACGATGAGTAGGTGTTGATCCACGATTATCGGGAAAGATATTTTATAAATCAAATTGAAAGTTAACCCGTAATTATCTTATTAGACCAAAGGAGGCATTAAGTTATGTATGTTTTGTACAAATGAACCGTTAAGACTATTGTGTAATACAAGTAAATTCTAATTTATACATTAAGCTTATTATATTTCGTTCAAGCCAGTAATATATCCCCGCCACAATAACAATCCACGCAGATATACTAAGAGGTATCCAAGCGGTATTCATATCTATCTCCCAAAGGGAAGTCAGTTGTTTTTATTACTTTGTGATAAACAAAATCAATACAAGTCCCTTTCCTGCTTAACAAATAACATCAGCAAAATTTACTTTACACTTGTTCTATTACTGTTTCATTTCAGTACTTTTAAAGCTCAAGTTTGTCTATTTATCAGCGTCCAATCTCTGTTTTTGGTATTTTGAATGAAATCGAGTTCTACCTGTAGTAAAACTATCAATTCGGGCATGGATGGCATTTTAATAATCACAATTATTGTAACATGATAATATCAAATGACTTAGCATTGCATTGCAGCAGACGTTTGAGAAACTTACATTTTTCTGTTCGAGTTTATTCAGAATTAATAAGTCTTCACCTGATATCTAATAATGTCCATTGTCTAATTAAGCCTGAAAGAAGTTTTCCAAAGTTTTCCAGACGTTTTTCAAGGCCTTGTACGGGATTTTGACCTCAGTTTATAAAAACAGATACTTTTTCCATGTGTGGTTTCAGCAATTAATCATACCTCCCCATGTCAGGGCACTGGAAATTCCATGTGGGAGGGGAGCAAGGGGGGTTTCAGAAGCTCAATGTTTGGTAAACTGCAAACCTAAATTGGAATTTCCATCAAAAAAATATATAAGCTTTGTTGGGAGGGGTATTGGTGTTATTTTTGGTTTTGTTTTGGAACAACACAATCATGTAGTGCACAGCTGAAATCAACCTGCCAGCGACTGTTGGCAATGGGTGAAAAAGTGCAAGTTAAATTACTGCAGTGTTGGCCAAAAATGCCCTAAGTATTCTTTTTTTATTTGCAAAACAAGGCTTGACATTAGTTGCAGTAACGTTTCTTGCAAATGTTTTTGCTTATTGATTAAGACTTCTTTCAGTTGAAAATATTTTTTTATGAAGTTGGAGTTCTGTTTCCCAGACATGTAGGAAATGTTTGGCCTGAGGTTTACAATCTCACACTTGCAGTGAACTTCAAATCACTTCAGTATTGGGCCATCCTTTCAGTTCCTTTAGCACTGTTTTAAAAACAAGGCTGAACACAATTTGTTTATCCAAAACTAATTTTCCTGTAAAAAGTGCTGAACCATGTCTTTCTTTGAAGTCAAGGCAAGTCATCTGTGGCATTGTTGTTGTGTAGTAGAAATTGTTTGTGAATGGTCCCCAGGGAACCTCAACCTTATTATATTTAGAGGGTTTATTACTAACCTATCATTAGGCTTGTCAAAATATTTTTGCAGTGAAAATGACACAACATAATTATGAGAAACAAAATTACTAAATTCACCGATTTTCTGAAATGGTACAGCTATAATTGAATGGCTGAAAGTGAAACTTTTGCATGTGATGATTTAGCCTTGATATTATGAACTGCTCAGAATGAGCTGAATTTTTGTGTGTGGCCTTCAGTTGATAGACAAACATGGCCCTGTGTTGTGCTTTGCTTGATTGTAATTCCTTTGCAGATCTTTTGTTTCTCATTTAGCAAGAGATCTTCAAAGGACGCCCCCAGGAAAGTCTGGGTTTTCTGCATACATTTTCCCTTGAAAACAAAGTACAATCAAAGCGAAACAAAATACTGGTCCATGTTTATTTATTGACTTGAAGTCTACATGCAAAAATACAGCTCATCCTGAGCAATTTGGAATTTCAAGGCCAAAACATCACATACAATAGTTTCACTTTCAGCCTGTAAAAGTAAATAACAACAAATGCTAATAAAATTATAGCAAAGCAGAACTGTATGATCATGAGCTGCTTGAAGGGGCTCAGTGACTTAAATTACAAATTATAGTTTGAGGACATTTTCCTCCTTCAGGTGTTATGAAATGGAAGAGGCCATTCAATTGAGTCATTAAAGTAGTTTTTTTTCTTTTACTTGTCTTAGTTTGTCTCTAAGTATGTTTTTGTCAAAACCAGATAAAACAAAACAGGGCATTCCTATGGACCATTCACACAGTTTATTGTTAACCTAAGAAGTTTTAAGTTATATTTCAAGAAAAGTGGTAGAATATTGTGTGTTGTTTGGGTTAACATAATTTTATTTTTAAATTATCTCCTGCTATTAGTGTTATTGCAAAGGGATTTCTATATTTATATTATTTTGTATACGTGTGTACTGTTGTGCTGCAGAGCTTCAATCATTATTCTACATGCATTGTTGTTAGTTACGTTGTAAGTCAGTTGGGTTATCTATGTCAAACATATATATTTGGTAGAAAAAATATAATTTATTGTCACAAGATTTGACAAATTTCTATATTATCATAAAATCAAAAAATATGTTTATTGTTGTCATTTTAACAATTTTGTCACAGGTATGTTATTTTGATAATTTACTGTGGGAAAAAAAACAATCATATTCCATTTTAATTTGAAGTTTGGTTAAGCTTTCTTAGTAACTCAACTGTTAGAGAGAGGTAGGCTTGAAAGAAGTCTGATTCTAATCTATTCTTTACAGAAAATATTTATTTGACATTTCTAACATTTGAGTGTTTGTTTATTTTGTTACTCCACTTTCTCACTGTTGTTTACATGCAAGATTCCTAGTTACTGCAATATATCTTACTGTTTAATCATACTGCAACATTTTTAGCTTTGCAAGATTTCTTGAACTGGAAGTTGTTAATAGAAAAGCAGTAATTCGTAAAAAAAAATCTTCTGGATTTGAGCACATGGAAAAAGAGATTGGTCAATGTTCCTTTGCTAAGTAAGGGAATATGAGTTTAGACCAGCAATGCTTTTTGGAATGTTTGCACAGCAAAGGCTCTCATGATTAACCATCTACTTCTATAGGAAAGCATTTTCAGTTGCTGGTCCAGCCCTTGTGTACAGCCATAGCAGCACACTATCCCTCCTCCACGAAAATTTCTCAGGGAGGTTGTGGGTATGGCTACATTAATTATTTTATTTGTCAGTCCCTGGAGGGTGAAGTCTTTGTATTCACATCAGACTGGAGGCAACATGGTATACATCAATTGCCCTTTCTTTACTCCCAAGAGTTAATCTCAGTCAGAAAGACTGGCTCAATTTTGTTGGTCCTTAAATCAAATTGTGAATTCAGATGAAAGTTGAGTTATTTTATGTGATCTTTGATGTTTGTTTGCCTATTTTTTTTTTCAAGGCAATTTACAATGTTTTTAATCAACCTTTGTGGTATGCTCTTGAGAGGCGAAGGAGTAACTTCTTGTCATCCTAAGAGAACGTCTTGCATATTGTTGTCATAATTTTATAATGTAACCCTAATTTACCAGAAGTAAACATAACACTTATTAATTTTTAAATGAGATGTTTTGAAGACCCGTTTGCTAGTGGATATTTGAAGTGTTACTACTAGCTCTTACTATGTAAGTAAAAACATGTCTTCAATGGAATCAATTAAAGATTTCTTTCAAACAAAAGAAAGCAGTGATCATCTTTTCTGTTCCTTGTGTAGAGATATCTTCCATGTCTCTGTAGAGTCACAGAGAAAACACAAGTATGGCAGAATGCCAGACTATCGTGGAAACAGGACACGAAACAATGTTTCCACGGGAGTTAAACCAAACATATACAACTGTTTGTATTACCTAATAATTTACACTAAATCCAATACTGATCTGTTATCTAGTCAGGTTTGCTTAGGCTAATCATTATTTATGCTAAGATTTAAACCAAACAATGTCATATAATCCATTTTGATATCTGTGTGGAAGGTGATATATTATATGGACTAGTTTCTACACAGAAACAGGCAATTCATATTTCCTTTTCAAGCATCAAAATGGCAAAAAAAAATTTCCTGTAGTGCCAAACACAGCTTGCAACAGATTATCTATGTCCAAGAAAAGAGCAAGAGATGCTGTGATGAACTCCAGTGTCTCTGTTTTGAGTTTTCCCAAACTTTATGCGCTGGTGATTTGAATTAAGGCTAACTTGGGCAGTGGTGCACAGTAAGATTATCAACCCAACTTTTGCACTTCAGCATTTCATTTTGGCTACTGAGTTTAAGCTGTTTCCAGGATGGTCCTGTTCACCCTTTGTTGGAACTCTGCTTAATTAACTGGCTCTATAAGTATTGCCATAACACTTCAAATACAGAAAGCAATTTATATATTTTTTGAACATTTCTGTGAGTCTGTGTGGAAGAAAGTAAACTGAGGATCTTAAGAACAACCTACACCTGGGATAGCAGTGCTGTTAGGTCCATCACAAGGCATGACCTACAGTTTGTGTGGTTTTGCAGGTTTACCCATCCGTTTAATGGGGTAAAGTTGAGAGACAATGAAGTTAACGTACTACATGACATTTTTTGTAGACTCAAATTATGCAACTTAATTAATGCCATGGAACCATTCATGATGTTGAGAGAACTCTTGTGTATTGCAAACAGGAAATAAGATGTCGATAAAAACTAAAATTACTTCCTTGGTTACAGTCAAACTTTCCAAGAACTAAGTTACTTTGTGTCTTGCTTCCTGAATTGCAGGCCTGTATATAATTTCACATGGGTGACAGACAAGGGAGAATAGCGACTGGTTAGCTCAGTTGGTAGAGCAACAGACTACGGTGCGGGAGGTCGCAGGTTCAAACCCTGGCCGGACCAACACTCAGGGTCTTTAAGTAATTGAGGAGAAAAAGCTGCCTTTGTAATGACATCTGCAAATGGTTAGACTTACTAGTCTTCTCTTATAAGGACGATAAACCGTAGGCCCTGTCTTACAACTCTTCATAATTCATTCTGTGGGACGTTAAGAACCCACCCACTGTTTGAAAGAGAAGGGGATGTAGTCCCCTGTATGGTGGTCTATCTGTACTAAAATGTGGTTATGGGGGAGGGATTTGCAGTTACGGGCCTACAGTAATTGGCATAAGCTGTTGTAGTGTCCCTGCCAGGTCTCTGGCGAAGCTATAAAAGAAAAGAAAAGAAATTTCAAAAGGCAAAAGTGAAAAGAACAGAGACATCCATGACAGAGCACTTCTTGCCTAATTTTGCTTCTCACTTTATGCATTATCTTTACCTGTTCCCTCAGACCATGTATCCTCACTCAGATTCCAAGTTCTTTTCCCTGCCAGACACCCACACTTCCACATTCTTTAACTTTCAAAGTATAATTTATTTGTCTACCTCTCATTTACATACAATTAAACGGATTTCGGGTAACATTTGTTGTTTCATTTCAAGTCATTCCTGTCCATATTTAATTGCGATCTTCGGACTTGAATTCCATAAATTTAAAAAAAATTTCACTATTGAAAATGAAAATATGCAAATCTTCACTGCTGTCCAACAAATAGCCTACATATGACCTCTATTCAATTAACTTTGATTTTTTTTTCATGAATTTGGAGAAGCTTAACTTAAACAATTTTCTATATGCATTGCATGTAAATATTTGGTTGAAACAGCATTTTAAAAGCCTGCTAGACTTACAAAGCTTGCAATGGTATAATATATACATGTCAATAATTTACATAACAGTATAAATTACCTAGAAATACGTTGCAAAAATACTCTGGTACAACTTCAAATACATCTCCAGTTATTCACGTGAAATATTTATGTCAAACTGCATATAAAACATTGTGGATTCAATCGGCAAAACCGAACATAAATAGACCACATCCACCTATCCTAAAAATTTCCACAAATATTCTATTCTTTGGAGAAGCACGCGTTGAAATACGCAACGCTGGCAATTTCACCATGAAACACTAAGATCCAACTAATATTTGCATTACTTGATCTAGTTCATCGAATGCGGAGTCATTTGTACGTTCAAGTTTTACACTATCGCTGCACCTCGAAGGCAAACTTCGAGAAGCAACGCTAGTCGATCCAAGGTTCCAAGCGCTGCAAAATTCATCAAAATCGATCGGGAAAGAGCCATTCGGGACGTCGTCGAAGTCATACAGCGACACATCAACGTCTTTAAACTCTAGTTCTTCAGTTAATTCTAATCCTAGAAGACTTCCACACGTTATTTCCTTAATCATGTCTTCGTTGTTACAATTGATCCCTTTCTCTACGCCGGCTATGACTCTGGTGTTGTTGTTCGAATCGGATGCGCGGGGAGATGCGTCCGGGCACGCAAATCCCAATTTCGCTTTGGCGGGCATTTCATGCGCGGTGTTCGGCGACTTGTACACGTCAAATTCAAGTTCTTTGACCATTTTATCGCCCAGGATAGTGAGTTCCTGCTCAAAAGTTAGAGAACTTTTTGAAGATTCACATCCTTCGCGTGATCGCGTGCCAATATTGTGAGCAGCGAAAGTCACTCGTTCACTATTGTTGTTGACTGCCCGCTCCACCGTTTTGCCGTCGTTAAGTTCGCTGACAACGGTCATTTCTAAAGTTCTCCGCTCTTCTCTGATGTCTTCTTCGATAAGACGAAGAGTATTTGAGATCAGCACTGTTCTGCATAAGATAGGTTCGGGTCGAGTGAAGCTTCTCTGCAGTTTGCAGATCGAAATGTTGAACACCGTTTGGCGTTGAACACAACGGCCATGTAATTCCTGCCCGTGCCCATCAACTTCACTAAGCTTTCGTTTCACGCCGTGCGTACGTTCAGTGAGCATCCTGCGATGAAGAAAAATATCTACAGTGAGTATGATTACGAAAAAGTGTCTAAGCTAACTGATTTCTTTCAAAGGATGCAATTTCTAGTTGAAGCCCCATGCGAGCATTTGACAACTGACAAATTCACGAGGCTCCGTGTTGCAACATTTTCCCTACAATTTTCCTTCAAGGAAAAATGCAATTTGGCGAACTCGAGGAGTCCCTTTTGACGCAGACTATAATAATGTTCCGAACTGTTCGTAAAACGGAATGACTCCCTCCAATAATACTTGAAAAATCAGCGATCGCCGTTGTCTAAAATGCGGTGGCAACATTGTCAAAATTTAGCAGGTAGTACATGGTAGCCTAATGAAGTTACAACTCACCGAAAGTACTGTTCACGCGGAATTCGCAGAGATATAAATCCAGCTATTGCAGATACTGTTCTCTATGGTGATGCCTCACAACTGAAGCTCATAACAAAATTCTAAATTTGCACGAATGGCAAAAGATAATACGATTCTGAGCGATTAAACCGGCTAGATTTCACCTTCCTTCTTGCCCAAGTTCAACCATCGCGAACGGTGACGTCATTCACCTTATTTGGATGACGCTGCCAGGTATAATTGACAAGTATTCCATATTTGGAGTGATAATGGCAGAATGTAAACAGCGGGAAAGTTTTTTCGGTTTTCGCTTTCGACTTTGCACACACAGTCAGCAAAAACTTCGCTGACACTTGAGTTTTGTTGCACTTTATGAGGCAAGTTCTCACGTTATCTGCTCAGAATATCTTGATCCAAATATTTGACAAAACGCCGCGCAAACAAACAGGAGCGCCCCTCAACCGGTAAACTATTCGCATTGTTGCACACGCACATCCGTTGTACAATCTTCGCTGTTTATTTAGACCTTTAATATCATTATTAAAAAGAATACGAATCCCTCTAAAAAGCTGAGAAATCGGAAAAGTGACGTTGAATACGAAATCATCAACCGAGGTATCCATGATGTACTGTTCATATTGAAATTCTGCCAAAAATAAGTGAAACGTGATGGTGAGTGGCTGATGGATAATGGATGGAGAGCAGCCAGCTCCTGCCTACACTTCCCGTTATTTTGATTCTCAGGTTATTGCAATCAATTTATCCTCTGTGAAATCTGAGTCACTTGAGAACGCTCTGGTGCAAAACTTAACGATAACATGAGAACCTATTCCATATCTACTGATCTTTATTTTCAAACGTTCTAAGCCGCTATGATAACAGCGTATGGGACGTGACTTGCACGGTAGCTGCCGATGTTTCGCATGTCTTGGTATTACGGAACGGATTTTTCATTTATTGCTGACTATGAAGGAAGTGAGATGAACATGAGCAAAAATTTGACTGCAAAATAGGATTTTTATTTCAAACATTGTTTTTAATTTAACGTCGAATAATTTGAAAGTAACAAGAAAGATCACCTGTTCTGAGACCGGAAGTGTACAAAAGTGCACAACAAAGCACCTTTCACTGAAATTGGTTCGTGATCAGAACTTGTGCCCACATTCACACAGTTTAAGAAGTCTACCTGTTAAATTAAGCATTATTTCTGTATCACACGATTCGAAGACCTGATTTAATCTCAGCTAACTCCTTGCCAAGTGCTCTCGTCAACTCGGGTTTCCGCTTTCTTTAAATGCCGCAAACATGCGCCGGTTTGCTGGAGTGTTCGCAGATTTTCACGTCCACGAACACCAGAAAGCTTGTTTCGAGTAAGGAGTTGTTTTTTATACCATTGCCTTTGAAGTCCCTTTAGAGGAGACCTCAATAAACGCTACGAGCGACAATTTCCCAAGATATATCGAGGTGAATATTAGTTCTGCTGCTCTTAATGGCTTATTCCGGATGAAATCCTCGAGCATGACCTATGGAGGTTTCTTGCTTTTCGATTTTTGATTATCCAGTTTATCAAAACCAAGGAACCGATACTCGACAACACAGAAACAAACTGAAAACGTTTGGAGAACTTACCTTGAGGTTACTTAATATCTTGATCGGTGTAAAATCGCAACCTACCATCCAGTGAAGCGGTTGCTAACTATCGGGTAGGAAAAGGAAAAACAAAATTCAAAATTAGGCTTTGGTTTACTCTTTAGCACAATGAAACAATACCACGCGGCGAATCACTGTCCTTCGAGCAAGGTCATACAAATGCAGTGACCGAGTTTAAGTGCTGTAAGTGGGTGGGCCGCATGACATCGATAAAACAGCGTCCACGTGGGTTTATTTTTATTGGCATTTATTACTTTTTCTACGCCCGTTTCAAGGACACCTTGCGTTGGAAGCAGTAGAGGTGAGACATGGTTTTAACAGGGCTGAAAAAGAGCAAGGGAACTTGCCATGTTAATGGCAGTTTGGTTAAAAAACATAGCGCCAGTAATAATACCCAACTTCTCTCGAACTGCGTCGAAGACTCTAGCGCATTGAATGCTGAACTTTGGGGGTGAAAAAGAACTGATGGAGTGCGGCGAGGAACTTTGCTCAACTTTGGGGGTGAAAAGAGCTGGAGTGGAGAGAGGAAGTTTGGGGGTGTGCAGAAAAAAATAACTTCCACAGACGGCACAATTTCCGGGGAGGTGACTAAGGTAGTAGCCCAAAGACTTAGTTTCGAGAACAATTTTTATGCATGAAAGAAACCTAAATAGGTCTTCGATCTGTGGTCAAGGCGGAGGGAAGTCGAGCAAATTTCAAGCCTAAAACAACCCAAACATCACTACCAACGCCCTTCTACGTTCTGGTCAATCAGCTGAGAAAACCGTTTTCCCTAGTCAGGGACAAACCTCAAAGCAATCGCCACTTTTCCTGGCTTACGCAGTTTCCAGCGTTTTCTACGGCTACGGTGGCGTGATTTTGTTTCAATCTATGATTGGTTAACTGCGCGGCGTACATTTAACTTGATTGGCCAGGTGTAATTTCTATATCTCGCTGCAAAGTGCGACCTCACCATAGCCTGTTAGACAGCTGCTATAGCTTGTTATATAATACCTGAGGCTGGGCGGGATGAAAAGCTACGTCTGAGACAACGTCTGTTTGACCGGTGAGACGATGACAAAATGTATTTCCTCGAATGTCGTAGAGGTAAGCCTGCAAAGGCAGAAAACAATATAGAGAAGTTGTTCCAACACCTTTCTTCACGTGCGCATCACTGACAAACTAGAAAAAGACAGTTTCCTTCCCTTCTTGTAAGCCGGATTTGATGGCTCAGTGGTTTTGTTCCACGACTCCCACACGGCAAATAAGCAAACCAGCTGAACACTTCAAAATTCCTTGCAGCTGATAGTGTTACCATGTTTGGATGAGGATTTGTTGATAGTTGGCAATAACCTTGTGACGCATTCTCCTGTACAGTTATTTGGTAATTTTGGAGTTAGAGGCTAGCGCAAATGGAACCTTATTTAGTGCCTGTAGTATTCCATCACAGAGCAACTGTCTCAAACCCTCATCCCACCTGCCATTTTCTCATATTTTGCCAGCTTTGTTAATTCTAAAATGGTTACACCGGCGTTAAGATCGTGACAGGTGTTTTAAGAAACAAACCACTTCCTGGCAGCTCTATATCACTGAAAGCGCCACTCAAGATCCTGTTTCAAGGTCCTAGGATATGGAATTCATTACCGAGCAACATTTTTAAGGGCCAGACAAGATACAACCTAAATACCATAACACTTTATATCTAGCTTTTTGTCTACGCACACTTATATATTTAAAATACACGTCTTTTCTTTATTTTTAAATGCCGCCTAGTAGTATTTAAACGCCCGTGGGGGAGAATCTCTATTCTTGATAAGCTTTGCTTCTCGGAGATTTCCCCGCCACAGTCACTCCTTCCAAGTTGTATGTTCACTTGAAATTTAATATTAATTAGCTACTTATTATCTCTTCTATTCTATTTGTAATTTATTCTGTGTGGCAAGAAGATAATAACAATAAAGTCATAGGTGACTGACCCCGCCCCCAATGACACAACAAAACAATCTTCTGACATTTAAGACCATGTGTTATTTCCGTTAGTGGCAGTAAAGTGTTTTTCGTTGGACCCGAAAGTTATACCGAAGGAGAATCTTTAAAACTATCGGCCAGATCCCACTGGGTACTCTGGAGGCAGAGGGTTGCCATCACCATCCATAAAATCGGGAATGAAAAGGGTCAGTTAGCAAGCAGTAACGCAAGGCCCCCATTCTTCGTTTCAATTTTTTTGGGTACCTGATGACAGGAGCCCATTACCCCTCGATGAGGATTCATATGAAAATAAAACCGTCTGGCGACAACTTCATATTCTAGCGAATTTACACCATAACATTTTTTTATACTACACGTGTTCATGAAAGTATGACAAACAGGATGGGATGGGCTCGTAAAGCTTCCGTCCAACACCCACGCCATTCCTACCAACCAAGACCGGAATTCAAACATCAAAGTAACAAAAAATTTGCAATTTGTTTTTTTCAGTAGGGGCAATTATCATTTTATTCACTGCACCGCTGCTTACCGATCTGTCCTCTGAACCAGTAGCAATAAACCTTGCACAGGGACTGATGGCGAGTCCGACTGGCTGCGATCTGTTCACGTGGCCATCATACCGACGAACGCACCTGTTGGTGCGCAGGTCCCATAATTTTATCCCATCTGTAACCGCAGCCGTCAAAAACAAATCATAAGCGCTGGGCGGGTGAGAGACGAACATGGAACCCTGAATAATGAGGCAACAGAGAGAAGTCGCCATCATCAAACAATAACGGAATTCACCGAAAAAGCAGCAGTTCTGCAGTGAAACAAGTTTTGTAAATAAATAATGAACAACTGTATATTCAAGAAAACTGAACCTCACGAAGGACTGGCATGGCAAAGATGTCGTAGATGGTACGAACATGGGGAAAGGCCCACTGAGTTACCCAGACCGGGTCCAAACGCGACCTTACGTCACATTTGGGACAAAGAGGACTGTATCTAAAGTAAAGGCCCGTTTACACACGCGATTTTTGTCGCGCTAAAGTTCCCACTTCAAAATCGCACGGGTAAACTTAGTGCGATCTCAGCGCAATTTTGGTGCAATTTGTCGCCGCGATACATCGCGTTTGGAGACGCAACTCACGAAACACGGTTTTTATCAAAAAATTGTAGCAAACTTGCATGAAGTTTCGAGCAAGTTCGAAACCCCTGTGATATCGCGGTGACAAACTGCACTAAAATTGCGCTAAACAGCACCTACAAGTGCGATTTTTAAGTTGCAACTTAAGCGCGACAAAAATCACTCGGCGTGTAAACGGGGCTTAAGCATGATTGACCAAATTAGCCCAGGTTGTAATAACATAACTACCGAAATTTAACCTCTCTTCGCCCAAGCACTCTATCAATGAAACAGGTACAGTCGCATGCGAACCACAGGGCACTGGCACATGGTGATGGCGTCACACTTCTTCTGTACCGTGAATCAAATAGGAGCAAAGTTTCCTATCTAAGAAAAAAGACGGAGGTAAAGCACGGCCTCGAACCACCGACGGCTCTCAACATGCGTACAGTCCAACGCACCCGTCGACCGTACGCGTCCCATGTACGCGTCCAGCGCACCAACCAATACACCACTGTGCCTCTAGCTACCCTGACCACGCTGAAATGAAATGGGCCGTTTGTGTTCAAAGCGGCGCGAGAAGTTAACTTGCCTCGTTCTGACAAATCGAGTGCGCAGGCCTTGAGTGGGCGTCCAGGACCACTCGGACAGAGCGAGCCGCGTTCATATCAAACACTTCAATGGATTTATTGGAGCCGCAACAGAGAACGATGTCTTACGAAAAGTAAAGGAAACGATGAGTGGCAGCTGTCGGTCAGATTCGACTAACTACGTTGTTCAGCTCAATTAGAACCTGTTCTCCCGATAATTATGAGCCGTGTCCTTGGTAAAAAAGGATACAGGAGTGGAATTCGTTGATGGCTGAGAAACAGGTGATCTGTTGGGCTCTTTCCTGGTTTAATATCTTCACCAACTTGTACTTATTGTTCGTCTGATACCTGTTGAAAGAGAGGTTACCACTATCTCTCGC
Source organism: Pachyseris speciosa (assembly GCA_016490735.1). Taxonomy (NCBI): domain Eukaryota; kingdom Metazoa; phylum Cnidaria; class Anthozoa; order Scleractinia; family Pachyseridae; genus Pachyseris; species Pachyseris speciosa. The sequence continues at coordinate 589,110 of JAEMWC010000226.1, forward strand.
CAAAGAAAAAAGAGGTATACGTTTGCCAAGAAACGCCACTGGAAAGAAAAAGATTTGATCTGGTGAGTGTTGAAACGAGAAAGACAGTTTGAGAAGAAAGACTTCAAAAACAAGGTATTTTACCATGCATCTTTGAAACTGTTGGCACGCGCAAATGTTATAGACTGTTAACTTAACCTTTTGACGTCATCTTTTTGCCCGACGTCAATATGATATTTGTACATATGCAGACCATTGCCACATGCAATGAGAACGAACTTGTCGACGTAATAGAACTGTGCTTGAGTTATTTCCTTTGGAAACGGAGAATTATCCTGTGAGGACAAAGGCAACAAGAAAGTCAAATTCATATCTCATACAAAACAGTTACGGCAATAACAACAATAAAATGATGATGATGACGATGATGATGATACTGGTGATGATGACGATGATGACGATGATAATGTTGATGATGATGATGATGATGATGATGAATGATGCTAATAATGACAATAATAACAGTTCTTAAAATTGGTGTATGCACAAAACAAGGTCTCCATGCTTTTAACGCTGAATTTACAAAAATCGAAAACAAAAAATAAAATGAGAGAAAACAAAAACACGACAGTTATGAAAAGAAGAGCTTTTTCCAAAGATATACGTTTTTAACGCTTTCTTGTAAATTTTCAACAGAGATACATTGTTTTAGCCCTAGAAAATTCACTGCATAACTTTGCAACAACAACAATGCTTTTTTACTCTAAACACTTAAAGACATATTTACATAGCAAGTGACAAAACTACAGTTGCTTAAAAAATAGATATGCTTAAAGTTGAGCCAGGAGGATAAAAGAACCTTGCGGTTTTCGAGTTATTCTCCTGCCTTTTAAGTGCAAAACAAAGTAAGATTAAAGGATTGAAAGAGATGAGTAAATAAAGTGCAAACACAAGGAGACAGACCGAACCATATGAACAGTGTTTGGTGCAATCCAAGATCTGTCACCGCAATTTATAAATACACAGTGCAGGGATACTGCAAAAAGAAAATGCTAAATGTTATTCTTTAGTAAAATGATTCTCTTGTGCACAGTCAGTTTGGCGATAAGACAGCAAACTACTCAATATCACAGTATTATTGCGCCTCGTTTCCAATACGCAGTGGGAACATAGGAACGAGACTAAACCCACTTACCTTGAGTTTAGCAGAACTGCCAATCTCAGACGCAAAGTTATGATTGACAGATGAAAATATCAACAAAGGATCAGAGTAGGCCGGGCTCCACAGCCTGACTGTCTTGTCACATGATGACGTCAGAAGCCAGTCGCTGTGGTGACTGAAACCTACGCTTGTCACTGATCCATCATGGCCTGGAAACAAAAAATGGTTAGATACGTTACTCCCGTCGAGGGAAACAGTTGTGGCTTTTCTCCCGATCTAGGTATGTCAACGGAAAACGCAACGACAAAAACAGAACACAAAACAATCTCACCAGTGAACACAATTTCTTTGTTAGAAGGTGGGGTTCTTAACATGTGGGCGCTCTTGTTCGCCAGTGCACAGGCTAAATGCTTTCCATCCCCTGAAGACATGTAATACAAACGATGACAAATATCAATCAATCAATCAATCAAATCAATCAGTCAGTAAGTCAATTAGAAAGTAAAACAATCAATCAATCAATGAAACAAAGGCCCAAGTCGCACCTACGGACAAGTTTGGCAACATTGGTCGAATTCTTCAATTGAAACGTCAATAGACCTTTTTAGTTTGTAGAATTGGTTTTCCCAATGTAGACCATGCGATGTTACCATAGAGAACTGTTTCTTTGAAATTTCGCCATATTCACGTGCATATGTACGCATAATTTATAAAAAACAAAAGGCAAATCCCCTTGGGAGGATCACATGGTCTACAATGGGAAAACAAAATCGACAAGCTAAAAAGGTCTATTATAGCAAAGACAAATGCGACCTATGTTTTCAAGACGAACAACTTGTCCAAGAAGATAAAATAATAAAGAAACTGTAGTGCTATGATTGGTTCGCTCCACACGTGCGGCACGTTTTGAGATTGCTTTGATATATTAAATCATCGCAAAACTAGTGCGACCTACTTGTCGTGAGAAGGACAAATTTTGCCAATCCGGTCTAAACTTCAAAGGCGCCGTGGTCCTGCCCTGTGCAGCTAGACAAACAACATTCTCATGCATCGAGTGACTCCAGATAACAAAGCTTTGCTGATTGATCATTGTGTTTTCCCCGGGACATTAACAAATTTGCATCTTGTTGCACGCCGAGTCCTGAATAATTGATTCAAATTTACCGCACCTGCCAGAACTGAGCATAAACTAGAAAGGTTAGCTGAGGCTTTAAAATTTAAAATGGTTCTCTTGACGATGTTTATGACAACACGTCCTAACAATTGCAACAATTTGCAACATTGCAAAACTTGTCCGCAAGTGCGACCTGGGCCAAAGTATCATACTGTAAGTCAATCAACTAGTCAAAAACATCGATCCATCAATTCATCAATCCACCAACCTATCGAAGCGAATACATGAAGCCGGCTTCAAGCGCGGGAAAATACGTGCAACTCGTGCAACCAAGATAGCGAATGGCTTAAGTTTTGCTTCTCATTGGTTGAGAAAGTGGCGTGAGTTTTGATAACCAATCACAGAGCGTAGCGAAACAAAAACAAACCAGACGCGACAGACTTCGTCCAACAGTCAACTGAAAACCGCTTTACCAGCATTAGTTTTGATTAGTCAGGTGTGAACACCCTGGGTTTGTCCTTGCACCATACATTTCTGCTCGTACCTGCAAACACGACGCTATTGACAGGCGTGGGTTGTTCCGTCAGCGGTATTTTATGCTGCAAATTTGTCGGAGCTTCGCTGTTTACAGGATATTCTCTCCGAGATGGCCTTACAAAACAAACATTTTATAGTAAAAAATACTGGCTATGAACTAAGAGTATTATAAAGATGACCACAGCTAAAACAGACTATGAAAATTTTAAGTGGAATCGAACTTAATGACCACAATGAACAGGGGAGCGGGGAGCAGGGTTGGCGCAGTGGTGAGAGCGCTCGCCTCCCACCAATGTGTCCCGGGTTCGATTCCCGGGCTCGGTGTCACATGTGGGCTGAGTTTGTTGGTTCTCTACTCTGTTCCGAGAGGTTTTTCACCGGGTAGTCCGGTTTTCCCCTCTCCTCAAAACCAACATTTGATTTAATTTGAATTGATATGAGATTTGTAATTAGTAGGCGAAGAGCCACCTTGTGGAAGTACTACTAATAAATTATTATTATTATTATTATTATTATTATTATTATTGTTTATTGATGTTAGGGTCGTGGAAGCTGATCAAACAAAAATCATTGGCTCTATCCAAAAGAGGTTTTCCCGCTTTAACGAGTCCAATTTTAATTCTCGTGTTCCATTGCATACGATTTTCTCCTTTGAAAAATGTGCTGTTCTCTTCAGTCTGGTCCACATATTATCAATGAAACGATCTGAGGCCCCGTCCACATGTATCCGTTTTCATTTGAAATTCGCGTCCACATGTAGCGTTTTCGCATCGTTTTCGCCCGTCCACACGTATACGATGAATCGATTTGAAAGCGATAACTCTTAAACGATAACCCAACTGCGCATGCTATTAGCCATCTTTTGTGTGGTGTGGGTTTATATTGTGCTGACATTCTTTACCTTCAATTTGTGGTCTCAGGTTTTCCGCAAGCTAAAATTCTCCCTTCATTCTTTTTCGATAACTATTTGGCATACCAAGTCGTTTAGTAACCTAATAATGTTCTGCCGCCTTCTGGAATAGTCAGCTTTAAGAAATAGCAAAGCCAAATTTGCTTGAAAACAGGCAATTAGGTTTGAAATAAGCCCAATTATTGAAGACAAGAAAGTGAAGCGCCTGTCCGCCATGTTGAATAAACTTAAAATATCGCGCGGAGTGGATTGGAACTGATAGTGTGAAGTCAGCGTTTTCGAGAAGTTCCGTTTTCGTACGTCCACACCACGTACACGCGAAAACAGCGTTTTCAAAAAGTTCCACTCTGGAGAGCGTTTTTGTAAAGTTCCGTTTTCAGTGATCGTTTTCATTGGATACGTGTGGACGGAAGCCGTATCCGTAAAGAAAAAGTTGCGTTTTTAAATGAAAAGGATACGTGTGGACGGCGCCTGAAATGAGAGACTTTCAAAACGGCTGCCAAAGTGGAAGTTTTGAGAACGGAGATTAATTTTCTACCTAGAACACAATACGTAGAAACGTTAATGGCAGTCACTGGATAAGAGCGTTAATTTTACATCGTCTTCAATCGATTACGTGTGGACAGTCAGGGCCGTAGCTACAAATATGGACAAAAGTGTTGACACATTTGAGCAAAATAATTGCTTTCTAGCGGCGTCCTTCCGTCTTTGAAAAACCTCTTTTTTGTCGACAGCCAAGTCCCCTTCTCCCCCTTTTCAATGTTGAAATACGCTCCGTGGATACTGGCACGTGGTTACAACATTGAAAAGGGGGGGGGGGGTTTGAAATGTGAGAATTGGAGATTGGAAAACTCACGCGTTCAACAAACAAGGTTTTTTGAGCGGAGTGTCTCAACTACTTTTGTCAATGATTGTCTGAATTATATTTTCCACAGTGAGGATCTTCCTCAGCATCATCACTGTCCCATCTACTCAGTAGGACTTAGCATCATTGTTTAGCAAACTATAAATCCTGTCGCACGACAGTGGAGTACAATTATTGCGTCACTTAGGTTAATTATTGACGAGAATTATTTCACAAAATGGTTTTTGAGAAACCATTGATGAAGAAAGGCGAAAAAATGTTTTGTTTTTTTACGGAAATTCAGAGCGCAAAGAAAAAAAATTTCCTATACATCTCTTTGCCGTATCCTAAAGAACAAAAGATCAAGTTCAAAAAGGACCAAACTCCACATATAACCTGAATTTTTCATACTCGTATCCAGTCTTTTCTCAGCTTACTGGTTAACACCTTCATTGCCTCTGTGAACGTCACCACGACAAGCCAAAGGCAATGGAACAAAATATAAACGCATCGGATTGTGAACGCAAGGAAAAAACCAGTCTTGCTGTAGGAACAAAGAAATAAAAAGAAAAGAAACTGTCTTTTTATACTTGCGAGTGAAGGTGTGTGACCGTAAACCTGTTCCAGTTTCAGTAGCAGAACTTGTTGTCTGAACCAAAAATTCTGCGCTTTGATTGCGTTTTCAAAGGTACTCACACGGTTTACATTGTTTCGGAGCTTAATTCTGAACGGTTCACATGAGAAAGACATTACGTTTCAATGGTTCACAATGGTTCACATCCCCAGTTAAAAAAAACATAAAAGATATACTTTATTTGAGTTATGTGAACCGATGTGAACCGTTGTGAATCGTTGCAAAGGAACCTCAGGGCAAATATTCCGCTAACCACATCAAGGACAGAAGTAGACAATGTGGTTTTTATGCCTGCGAACTGTTCATGAGAACTGTAGCAACGTCAGCAATAGCTTGTGTCATGCGAGACTTCTGCTGCTGAGTTCAATCACTGGGATTCATTGCTATCAGCAAAATCACACAGACACATTTCGCGAATCAAAATCTTTTGGGACGTGAATGTGGGTCTTTACTTTGCCGTAATTTCACACGATTCGTTGTTTTCTAATGTGTGTGGACTCAATTTCTGCCCAACGGGACCACTAAGTATTGCTGTGCACTGAAGCGGCTGCTAATGGGCGGAGACTAGGAACGAGTCTGTGGCTGCTCTTATGCAGCCCGCCGCACGTGTGAGGAAACAGCTGAACAGAATGCCTCGCGAGGCAGACGGCTTAGCCGTTTCCTCTCGTGTGCGGCGAAATTTTGGTGAGAAATTCGCCTCACGAGGCCGTGAGATCAATATCAAACATGTTCGATATTTTCCTCACTGCCTCGCGAGGCGAAAATCTCACGAATACTTCACCGCACACGAGAGGAAACGGCTGAGCTAATTGCCTCGCGAGGAATTTTGCTCAGCTGTTTCCTCGCGTGTGCGGCGGGCTTCAGCAACGACGACGGCGATGGCAACGAAAACGTCATTTTAAAATCAGTAACTTCTCGTTTTTGCAACTCTTCGTGATTATTCCAATTTGTTTAACTAGACGAACTATTCAGGGGCTAAATTACTATGAACGGAGTTAAGAAGTAAGGAAAAAGATAGAAAAAATTACCGTCAAGCGCTCACGTTCTCGAGAAAACCTAAACTTTGGTCATTTCACGTTAACGACGACGACGACGACGACGACGACGGCAACGAAAACGTTATTTCGAAATATAACTTCTCGTTTTTGTAACTCTTTCGCGATTATTCCAAATTGCTGAAGTTAAAAAATGCTGGCGAACTGTCCAGGAACCAAATTGTTATGAACGACGTCAAAGTTAGGAAATAGAAAGAAAAACTTGCCGTCATGCGTTCACGTTCTCAAGAAAACATAAAATTTGGTCATTTCATGTTGTGTTTTGCAGGGGACGGCAAAGAAATGTACCAAAATGTAAAACGCACGTGCAGAGCCATTGTTTTTGCTCATTAAGCCTATTGTTTTGTGACGTTCTCGTTGTCGTCGTCGTCGTCCTCGTTCCTCGTTCCCTAACACGTTGTTTTGCAGAGGACGGTAACGAAATGTACCAAAATGCAAAACGCACGTGCAGAGCGATTTCCATTTGAATGGAAAACCCGGGATAATTTTCTGTTAAAAGGAACAAGACAATTCTCTCAATCAAAATGATTTAGAAAAAATGGGTACAAACAAACACAGCACCAAATCGCGCGTTTAATTCATCTAGGGCATGGATCTAGTGGGACGCCGCAGATGGTACAAGATTTTTCGATCATTCCGACAAAAACGAGAAAAGAGGAATACCTCAGAAGGTATTCCTTTTTTTTCGAAACGTTGCCGGTGGAAAAATCTGTTCCCTTTGATTTACCACCGGAACGACCGGGTTTTCCATGCAAAAGGAAAGCGCCCCTCATAAAACCGATTGTTTTATGGAGTTCTCGCTGTCGTCCTCGTTGCTAAAGTTCCCTACTGATAAGTGTTTATTTTTTTTTTCAACTTCATTTATACACGGTGTTCTCATGAGTTACACTGGGTCATGACTACTTAAAAACACTATAGTTACAAAAATTTAAACTGCGTTCTAAAATACTAGTTATAAAATACAAAGCCTAACTATCTAAAACTGCGATAACTTAGATAAACTGCTTTACATGAGAGCCTTGTAGGCGAAAGACAGGCGTTTTCAAGAATCTGCGCTTTCAATGTATGTATGTATGTGTGTGGTTGTGTGTGTGTGTGTGTGTGTGTGTGTGTGTGTGTGTGTGCGTGTATCGAAAACACATAAGTGATGTCCGTGCCTTAGGCCCCGCCCACACTAACACGTTTTCGTTTGAAAACGCATACTTTTTTATCCGTTTTCGCTTTCCGTCCACACTAAAACGATCAAAAATGGAGGTTTTCGAAAACGCTCTCCAGAGTGGAGGTTTCTGAAAACGGAGTAGTGTGGACCGGTGAAAACGAAGGTTTTCGAAAAGGTTTTCGAAAACGCATTAGTGTGGACCGGGCCTTAATTATATAACACAACCTACCCGACACCTTGCGAACAGGCAGTTGTCTTTTTCAAGGAAACTGTGGGCGTCTTCTTTGAAACACTCGTGTTCGGGGAAAACATCTTTGACCTGCAAAACAACGACAACTATATAAGGAGAATGGATTTTCAGTAATTTGAGCAAAGGCATCGAAAAAGGCGAGCTACTCAAGCAATCCTGCTAGGATTTCGGAGAGCATACAGTTGTCTGGAACGATTTCTTGTTAAAGGTGAGACAAAGCTGTATTTTTGTAGCTTTTCAACTAATTTTAGGAAATCCGTGCAGCATGCTTTCACCAATCAAGTTGAGCACTTCATCTCAACCAATCAGTACCTTTTCCCACTTCGCACGCGTTGCACGTGTCAACTCTTATTGAAGGTCAGCAGAATTTTCGTTTTAGCGTTGTCCATTATAATGCAAGCTGCAAGGTTCTTTGGTTGTTTACGAGGGCGAAAATACGCTGGCTGGCAGAGTATCCAATGCATGCATTCGCAACGATTTCAAATGCAAATGTCAAATGCAACTCAAGCTCCAAAACGACTGGCAAAAATCACAAAAAATCGACGCGACTAATATTTTAGACCTATTAACTGAAAACGATGACAACTAAGGACCAAGGTCGCAACTGCGGACAAGTTTGGCAACATTGGTCTATTTCTTCAATCGAAACGTCAATTATAGCAAAGACAAATGCGACCCACGTTTTCAAGATTAACAACTTGTCCAAGAAGATAAAACGACAAAGAAACTGTAGTACTATGATTGGTCCGCTCCGCAAGTGCGGCAAGCAAACTAGTGCGAATGAGGGCCTTTTCACATGGCGGTGGGGGACCCCAGGAAGGTGAGGTACCCCACCTACCCGTGGTCAAAAAAAGCTGGCGTTCACATGCAACCCCGGGGCGCTGGGGTGAGGTTTAAAATGCTATCGCGTGGTCGCTAAAAACGTATATCAACAAAGAATTCGGAGACAATTGCCCGGATGAACATCACCCCACCCCACCTCCAGCATTCACATGGAGAAAACTCACCCCAGCTAGGCGGGTTACCCGCCCAGGCTGACCGGGCATCCCGCCTCGGTGAGGTACCCCCACCTCACATGTGAACGCGATCGAGAAATAAAGAGAGATTGTATGGAGAGATTGGTAACCCCACTAAGGCGGGGTACCTCACCTTCCCGGGGTCCCCCACCCCCATATGAAAAGGCCCTAAAAGGCGCCGTAGTCTTGCCCTGAAGCTGGACAAACAACATTCTCACGCATCGGGTGACTCCAGATAACAAAGCTTTGCTGATTGACCATTGTGTTTTTTTGTAGGAAGCCGGGTCCTAAATAATTGATTCAAACATAACGAACCTGCCAGAACTGAGCATATCATAAAGGTTAATAAGTGGCGTTTTAAAATTTAAGATTGCTCTTGGGAAATTTGATTTAAACTCACAGAATTAAAAATCGATGTATTACAATAGCTTTTATACACTTATATTACAAATCATTATTATTGGCATTACTATCTTGGGTTAAATTGGAGGGCGGGGAGCATTTACCAAAAAAATATTCCTCTACAGGAAAAACCGAAAATAAAATTCCAGCAAGGATTGGTCCTCTTCTGTTTCTCACTTTTGCTGATAGGTTCAGTATAAGAAGTCAACCAAGACATTCCTTTTTAAGCAATTTTTTTCTTAATTAGTGATTAAATGTACAAATGTTATTTTACCTTTTAGACTTGTAATCAACTTTTAAATTGTATTATTTCTAACTTTTAAACTTATTGTAAATATCCTAATTATTTGACTTATTGATTTTTATAGATCTTATTATGTAAAACGCTATTGATCTTTTTATTGTAAATAGCGCTATATAAGAATAAATTTATTATTATTATTATGCTACATGTACAGTTGATTTTTTTTACTGTTTTGACAACTATCAGTTGAGCCATAATATTTATTGTGTTGCAAATGAGAAATGACAAGATGACCCAAAAACACGTGCATACAAAGCTATTGATTTCTTGACGATGTTTATGACAACATGTCCTAACAATTTTCTTTGAAAATGCCACAACATTGCAAAACTTGTGCGCAAGTGCGACCTGGGCCTTATGGGGCCTAAATTACAACAACAACGTCCAGAAACGAGCACAAATTCTAACCTTGGAGAAGCAGTGTAGCCAGATGATTTGACTTTTGAGTGGAATGTGAGAGGCTGATCACGCACGCCTGATTTTGCTCCTATAAAATGATGAAGAAAAAGAACTTATGATCAAATGCACAACACCGTTCAATGGAAGATGTGCACCTACGCCCGTAAAATTTTGCTGCAGAACCGTATGCAGTAAAAATATGATATAGGCAAAAAGTAAGGTATGAGGCAGACAAAAAACAGAGAACGGATATGGTGAAATTAACTTGGAAGGCTCTGATCCTAATTAAGGACAGTAGCCTAGGCAATGTTATCGATAGCGAGAAAATGTCCGCAAAATTCGCGGGTTTCGTAGTTTCATGAATGACAGAGTCTTTACACGACTATCCACTCGTCCGTGTGCATGCGTAAACGGGGAAGAGATGGAGCGCAAGAAAATGGGAGAAAATAATAGAGACTCCTGTCCACAAGAAGGGTGTGCATGTCTTGACTACTCGGCGTATTCACAGGCAAGACACATGCACGAAAAAAAGTTATCCCTAGCTAAGATTTGAAGTGCATATCAAAAAGCGAATACGCTTTCTTAGGGATCATTTCAAATATGTCACTCAACTCACCTTTCTGTGCAGACTTTTTCTGCTGCTGCTGTTTCGCGGTTGCTTTCGGTACAAGTTCCGTTTTTAATGGAGAGTTACTGCACAGAGGAGAACTGCAGAAAGGGGCAATGCCATGTTATTTCAGAAACAAATCGCATTTGTTTTTCGGTTAGCTCAGTCGGTAGAGCATTGGACTACCGTGCGGGAGGTCGCGGGTTCAAACCCCGGCCGGACCAACACTCAAGGTTTTAAATAATTGAGGAGAAAGTGCTGCCATTGTACTGACATTTGCAAACAGTTAGACTTCCTTCTCAGATAAGGACGATAAGCTGTAGGTCCCGTCTCACAGTAGCCTCCTTCGCAGCCGTTTTTTGTGTCGGTCCTATTCTCCCTCCCCACCAACGTCTGCTGAACCGAGTTTACCGTCATAAGCTCATGTTCTCGATAAAACCTAAAATTTGGTCATTTCACGTTGTTGTTTCGCTGAGGACGACAAAGAAATGGACCGAAATGTAAAACGCACGTGCAGAGCGATTGTTTTTACTCATTAAGCCTATTGTTTTGTGGCGTTCTCGTTGCCGTCGCCGTCGTCGTTGCTTAAGCTCTCTAATAGGACCGACACAGACAACAGCTGCGAAGGAGGCTAGTCTCACAGTAATTTCACTTCATCTGACTCTGTGAGACGTAATAGAACCACTAGAGACGTAACTCTCTGGCACTGACCACCCCTAGTGTCTGTCCTAATCTGATATTATCCCTGGTCTTTGACCAATTGAGCAGCAAAATGAAAGCAAACTTAATTTGACACTATTGAAAAAGGCTCTTTCCATTAATTGCCGAGTCTCTGTGGTGACGTTGTCATAGTGATCATACTTGGAGAGGACTGTAATGGTGTCTGTTGTTACTTCCGCTCTTCTCACATCTGATGACTCCTCATAATGGTTGCCATGGGAACTGAGGCCAACTGACTGTGAGAATCTTTGAGACAGGACCTGAGAAGTCAAGAAAAAAAAAATGATGATTTAGGGGGCATATGACCAGTTGTTCAGATGTATGGAGTGCGCATATAAATGTCACTATGGCACATGTTTCATCTTGGGACTGGTTGCTTTTAATGACTATTATTAATAGTTTTTCCAGTACAGAAAGGATGACAAATCAAGTTAGTAAAGTTATAATAATTATTTAAATGGGGTTAAATGCAATTTAACCTAGTTAACGACCAGGAAGTTTGCTCAGTTATTGCCGTGGCATGGCATGGTGTTAGCGTTTGCTAGTATATTGTGGGTTGCCGGCGGCTTTATAACCTTCTGGCTGATGTCTGATGTCTTCAGGCAGTCCATTGTCCAGCGGTGGTTCTGTGGTATTTTATGCATACACTATTTTGCATGTGCTTGTAGTTTCACTCTGCTCGGCGTACGGGGCCTTGTAGCTCGTGTGTTTTCGAGTTTTTCCCCTCCCTCCCCCCCCTTTAGTTTTATCATCATCATCATCATCATCATCATCATCATCATCATCATCATCATTATTTATTTATTTATTTTTCTTCCACTGAACTCCTGGTTCAGTGTGACGGGTGCTTGGTTTGGGGCCTGGTGTGGCGGGCAGGGCTCATGGCTGGGTTGTGGGTACGGCAGGCTTATGGGGTGTTCTACTGACCTTGTTTGGGTCGGCGGTACCAGCCCCCAGGTCCCTGAGCACCCAACCTTCACTTGCAACGCATGCGTTAAAGAACAAAGTAACAATGAATACCTGACAGTCATTCTTGCCTTGCTTGTTAGCTAACGGCATTCTGATGTTAACGACATTGACAGTGTTTTGAAACAGGCTGCCAATCATACACGTCACCTGAAACAAGATTTCAAAGCAACTTGATCTTAATTAGGTCAAAACTACAACAGGACAGTGCAACTTAATTAAACACCAGAGCAACTGTGCGCACTCACAAAAAATTCAATCAAGGGTATAACAATTGATGGACAAGAAATCAAAATCAGCCAGTACGCAGATGACACTACACTTATTTTGGACGGTTCGAGTGTCTCCTTCACAACTGCCCTACAGATATTGAACCTTTTTAGCGAAATTTCTGGTCTCCGTTTAAACAATAGGAAAACAGAGGCTTTGTGGATTTGCGCAAACATGGGAAAGGAAGAAAATCTCAACCCGGAAAAAGGTTTTAAATGGGTAAAAGACAAAGTTAGAGCTTTAGGGATATGGCTTTCGACCAACCCTGAAACTACTATAGAGGCTAATTATAGCGAAAAACTAACTAGAGTAAGAAATAGCTTAAGCTGCTGGGAATTGCGCCGTCTAACCTTACTGGGTAATATTGCCATACTTAAAAGCCTTATTGTTTCTCAACTTGTTTATGTTTTGTCACCTTTGCCAGCAAACCACAGCGCTATAGAAGAAATAAATAGTATGTTCTTCAACTTTTTATGGGATTGTAAAGGTGACAAAATAAAGCGCGATATTATGATTAGCGACTACAGCAATGTAGGGCAAAGAATGATTGACATTAAACTATTCAACAAAGCTCTCAAGTCAAGTTGGATAACAAAAATATTTAGACTCAGAAAACCATGGAAAATGGAAACTTTTGTTTGATCTGGAATTACAACTTTTTGGTGGTGAGGACATTTTTCGAGGCAACCTTAGCAAAGAAAATTTATCAAAATACTTCAAACTATCAGATACCTTTATTTCAGAAATACTACGAATCTGGACGGACATTAAATATGAGGCTAACATTTACTCCATTGACCAGCTAAAGTGCAAAATCTCTGGCAAAACTCTCTTATACGAGTCAGAAACAAACCCATACACTATAGATCATGGTCTTCAAAAGGAGTTAGAAACGTGGGTCATCTGATGAAAGATACAAGGAATTTTCTATCTTTTTTAGACTGCACAGAACGTTTCAATATCAAAACAAATTTTCTTACTTTCCAAGGAGTGATATCAGCGATTAAAGCCCTATGGAAAAGCAACGAAGAAACCCTACACAGTGTTACCACCAACTACGAAACTTTCATTGACACTTTTTTAAAGACAAGACAACCAAACAGACTAGCATATAAAATTCTCGTTGGCAAAAAGCAGAAAAAAAACCGATCGAAGCTTAAAGAAAATGGATCGCGGACTGCAAACTCGAAACCCAAGAAAACATTGATTGGGACACAGTGTACCGATCATCTTTTCTGTGTACAAAGATCTCAAAACTAATTGTCTTCCAATTTAAGCTACTACACAGGAGATTAGCGACTAATAGTTTTTTAACAAAAATAAACCTTGAGGATAATGAGCAGTGTACTTTTTGTCAAAATGATACGGAGTCTCTGATTCACCTCTTCTGGACTTGTAACGTATCCACTCTTTTCTGGCAAGATTTTTTAAGCAATGGGCAGTTAATCGTGGAGAGCTTTCAAATACCATTAATTTAACAGCATATCTTGTATTAGGATTGAATCCAAACAAGAACAAGAGAGTAGACTTCTACTTTTTGATCGCCGTTTTTTTCTCTGGGTATGCAAAATACGCAATACTTCCCCCAAAATAGAAAATTTCTCCCTCTTCCCCTCACATTACGATACACCGAAAACCAACACTTAATTAGTATCACACTGGCAAAACCATGCACAGTTTCTTTTTCCTTTTTTAGCAATCATTTAAAAATGGAAAGGTAATGTAATGTTTTTTAATGTTATGTACCGTAACTTAGTGCATCGTAATGTTGTGAAGTTATGAAATTGATTATAAATTAAATAAATTAAAAAAATTCAATGTATTAAGCACCAGTGTAAATATGTACTCACAGAGACAAAAGAATGAAAAAATTGTGGGTTAACAGATTGTATTTACAAAATATAATTATTTTGACACATTTCTTTTAAGTTGACCAAGTTCACTAAGCTTTGTAGCCACAGATCACTTGTCAGGGGTGGCATCACATAGATGATGAGCACAGATCCTACACATACACATTGATACACCCCAGGATATGGGGTAATAACATATTTTATTCAAAACTAGCAAGCCTGCGCCAGACCGTTTTAACTTACACTGCCCTCATCCCTCTCAGCAAAAGCAAATGAACCTGGAGTGGAGACGTGGTACTGAATCTCATCCAACTCATTACTGGACAAAATAGGATCTAAACCAATGAAAAAACATGAATATTAAGAAAACTTACAAAACAATAGTATCTACAGACAGCATTATAATTGTCTTCAGTTGACAATTAAAAGGTTTACCCATTGGCAGTTAAAGAATTCTCCTTGATGCTTCCAATGTACATGCATTTCTGATCAACGAATTTCTTGTGGAGGGTTTGGGTATACCTCAAGAGTTTTCCACTTAAAATGTTTTGAACATCACAGTGATTTCATTATGGGCCAGTGGAAGAGTTAAGAAAAGCCATCTAATTGCTCGGTGTTAATTAAAAGATTTAAGGAACAAGAGAACAGATAGCTGCAGTGAAGACCAGCTCTGAAACTTTGATGCAGCATCTAGAACCTGATATCAGCAATTAACAGTAACTCGTAACTCACCTTGAAAATCCAGCAAGTAAAGTGGCTCTCTGCTGTTGCAGTTCAACAGAAGAACACAGGCTGTTGTTGCTATGGCTACAATGGAAGGAACGTGGAATACATCCCTGAAAACAAAAACAAAATTAATTCAAAAGAACACCACCATGGCAACATTAATAATTAATTTTCAGCAGAATTTATTTCATCTTGGTTATTTATTTGGGAAGGGGGGGGGGGGCATCACTATTAGCTCTGAAAGTGAGTATCATAAGCTGTCACAGTTTGCCAAAACTCAGGAAACGTAAAGAAATTAATCAAGGAACCTAAAAAGCTTGTGTTTTGTTTGACTGTTTTTTTTTCTTTGTATTTTTCCGGAAAATACATCATGGTAAGTCAATTCATGAGCATGGCTTTTACTTTCTTCGTCTTCACAAAAATATGCCATCTACTGAGACACTAATTTTCATAATAATGTTACTACATGCTGTTTAGAACTGTATTTAATACTTTAATAGGTATACTCCTAAAACAGTATATACACTATATACTAGGAGTTATAAGAAAAAAGAAATAAATAGATAAATAATAATAATAATAGATAAATAATAATAATAATATTTAATAATAATAATATTTAATTTATAATTAAATATAATTGTAATTGTCACTTCTTACTTGATTGTTGCTCCACTCTGTGAACCAAAGAGCACTTCATGTATACCCACATCATTCTGTGCCACATTTTGCTGTTCCAGGTTCCTGATAAAGAAGATGCCAAGCACAGCCGTTCCAGGTTCTAGTGCAGCTGTAGACTCCTTTTCATTGCCAAGGATGCTTTCTTTCTGCCAGGATGGCTGACTGCTGATAAAGGATGCCCCTCCCTGTGTTGTAGCTGAGGACATTTCTTTCTGATCCCAGTATTTCTGCAGTAATTTTCTGACATCGAATCCAAACAGGCAGTGGTACCCACTGTCATAAGACAGGTCATACAGATGAACC
>JAEMWC010000226.1:610000-617500 GCA_016490735.1 Pachyseris speciosa
ACGTATTGGAAAACGTCGATTCACCTTGTGTCTTTGAAGTCTGAACAACTAATATGTTAAGAGAAGTGTCTATACGAATGTTTGCAAGTTCAACAGCGAGAAGAAAGCTTTTAACATGACCAAAATTTAACTCCAGATGGATTGCCGCCGTGTTCCCCGTATCGGGTGTCTGGAGAACTCAGACCTAGAAAACTCAGACCTCAGACCTCAGACCTAGAAAACTCAGACCCCCCCCCAATCTGGAAAACTCAGACCCCCTCAAAACTATACAAATTTTCAAAGTCAAATAAATGTGGACAAAATAAATTATCGCTGTTCAGTGTGCTGAAATGTTACACCCTCTATTTATCGCAGATAACAAACACTTCACGTTATTATAATCAGCTCCGGAGCACGAGACCTAGAAAACTCAGACCCCCCCCCCCCCCCGAAACTGGAAAACTCAGACCCCCTCATAACATAATAATAATAATAATATATCACATTTATATTGCGCATTTTCTATGCAATATTCAAATGCGCATTACAACACTGGCCGGGGGACTTTGCCAGACTGCTTATAACGCAGTTACAATTAATGAAGATGAGTTATGAGAGCCCCCGTAATGTAAATATCAAATTAAGACAGACACTAGGGGTGGTCACTGCCAGAGTTTTGTTGCGTCCCTAGTGGTTCTTTTACGTCCCACAGAATCAGAGAATTATGAATAATTGTGAGATGGGGCCTACGGTTTATCGTCCTTATCCGAGAAGACTAGAAAGTCTAACCGTTTGTAGATGTCATTACAAAGGCAGCACTTTCTCCTCAATTATTTAAAGACCCTGAGTGTTGGTCCGGCCGGGGTTCGAACCCACGACCTCCCGCACGGTAGTCCGGTGCTCTACCACTGAGCTAACCAGTCGGCGGTCGGCGGTTACAATACAAATTTTCAAAGTGAAATAAACGTGGGCAAAATGAATTATCGCCGTTCATGAGGGGTCTGAGTTTTCTAGGTCTTGTGCTTCGGAGCCGATAATAATAACATGAGACGACAAAGGAGAAGTGTTTGTAAATAGTTTCACTCTGCTAATTAATTTTCTACTCACATTTCACCGAGACGTACTCCATTAACGTTTATGCGAAACAATCCTACATCGTTCGATAAGCTTTTCCTTTCTCAAACAATTATCCATCGAAGCGAAAACAAGTGTGCTTAGGTTTTTTTTGGAATCAATACACTATTTTTATCACCTTGCAAAACGATAAACCTCTGTGGCCTAAAGGTCACTGTTCTTGCCTGTGACGCAGCTAACCCGGTTCGATGTCTTTTAGTGGTATATATCACGGGCTTTATTTTTCTGTTTCTCTTTTTCTTGTTCTTTTAGAAATATTTTTTACAAGTGTTATAATTATTGTTCTCAATAGTTGAGCTGTATTTTAGAGGAATATATGTTGATAGGGGTCTAAAGAAATAGACTCCAACACAAGCTAAACACAATGCGTCCGATGTAAGAAAGACAGACTTCCCTCTATTCTTTTGTTTAGCGCTAAGTTAGGGATACAATACTGTTTTTTGCAAGCCCGAGTTTAGGCTAATTGTTAAGCCTCTTGTTTTTGTTTAAACTAATCAGCTGGTTTTCTTTTAAAAAGCAATATCAAGTTACCTTCTTTGATAAATCTCCAAGCCACCACACACCTACAATGGTTTTGGTTAAAGGCAGTGCGAGGAAGTCGCTTGTGCAGGACATCTGCAGTTGTCCGGGGGAAGATGACACTCGTAACAAACCATCATGACTTGCCGCCATTTTGTTTAAATTTTCTTCATGGTAAATACTGCTGTACGGTAGCAGGCTCACAATTCGAACCCAAGATGGCGGCGAGCGCAGCTTCTGGGAATTCAGGAAATGATGCTGAACACATTGGGAGGTTGATCAAGATGGTAAAGGAAACCCTTGCGGTGAGTATTTTACTATCATTAGGATATCCAGAAAGGGATGGCGTAGTGGTGAGAGCACTCGCCTCCCACCAATGTGGCCCGAGTTCGATTCCCGGACTTGGCGTCTTGCATGTATGTGGGTTGAGTTTGTTGTTGGTTCTCTACTCTGCTCCGAGAGGTTTTTTCAAATTCCAAATTCCAATCGATCCGGAATTTCGAGGGCCACAGGTTTGTCAGTCATAGACTGTTAGTGTCACCCTCGTTAAACAAAGTTGATTTTATTTAAAGCTTATAGAGCGTTTTTAGTCACACAAGTAAAAATATAAAATCATCAACCATTCAATAGATAAAGTCAAGAAATTGTGATATTATAGAAGAGTTATATCCCGCATTCGAGTTATTGGCCAAAATGTACCACTCAAAATTATAGCGTTTTCTATGGAAATGCCATCTTGGCGTCCCTGAGAGGGACGCCAAGATGGCGGCCGGAAACATATTAAAACATATGATTCTTACTTTAGCTATCTCAAAGACTTTGTTCTCTCTGTTGAGCTTTCAAACATCTAATAGACGCTTCTCTTACCATGCTGGCTTTTAAACCTCAAAAACACAGGGTGAATCGATGTTTTTATCTAAGTGACATACTTGTGAGCGGACATCTTTATGGCATGCACTGTAAAAAAACTCTAAAATTGAAACTGCTCTATTTTAAAAACAAAGCAAGTTACCGAGCTGAAAACATGCAAGCAGATACATTTCTAAAATGTCTTTACGTGATGAAGATAAAAATGCAAAAGTCTGCTTACTTTTGAATTTTAGTTTTTGTCATCCTCGGAGACCCAGGGGCAGATAGTCGGGACGGGACAAAGATTTGGGACGAGCTTAAGTTTACAAGACAGTCGGGAGAGCCCCTGGGAACATTTCTTTATCGGACTCGTTCCAGAAGCTATTGAAATCCAGCTTTGTGATTGGGCGGAAATTTTCTGGCAAGGAATTTTTTTCTGTCCAATCGGCGATCAGCTTATATATCGCACTCCTTTCGTGACTCCTTACACCAACAAGTAAGCGGTCAATCTGCTGTCGACCATATTTTTAGTGGTTCCACTTGTCTCGTTCGTTCGACAGATTTGTCCTACGAGGAACATTTTGGTGGCAGGGGATCCACAAAACCTAGAAATCCACAAATTAAAATTGAACTCAAACAACAATCACTTGTAAGGAACTAGAAAATTCAAGATGAAGACCGACCGCAGGCATCGTAAACTTCACGCGAAGAACAGCATGTAACTCGGTCTCTTTCTCTGGTTCGGATCATTGTTGTTTAGTTTGAGCTTTTTTCTCTGGTTTATGGGCGATGAAATTTCTGTTGCACGGGCCAGACAAGTTTGCCAATCGCGCGAGAAGCACGTAGTTCGGCGGTTTAATATTTTGCTCACGAAATCGAACCTTGCAATTTCGAGAGACCACGAAAAGGCCTTAGAGAAAGTGTACAGTTCCACTATGATCTATTGCAATGTTTTGGTTTTCATATTTTTGACTGGTATCTGTTGGCCAATATACTTTTCTTCCCAAGGTGTGCATAAAAATATGCAGATTGCCTTGCAGTTGTGATAATTGCTAATTGTGTTGTACTGTACATGCCAGATGCTGTACATGATAATTTTGCAGAAGCTTTCCATGAACTCTTTTACCACAGTTTACCTCAGTTAAAAAGTTAATTTAAGTTGTAAAAACATGTTTTAGAGTGGGCTTTTGCAAAACTTTGCTGGAAACATCTACATCATGCTGACTGTGCTGCAACTTTTAGGTTGCAAAGTTTCAGATAAAGTTGTTTACAAGTTGATGGAGGATGTTTAGTGTCTTGTATGCACTCTTGTCTTTATAAACGCTCAAGTGTATCCATAATATAACAATTATTAAATTCCATTTTTGCATGATACAGTTGTAGTTGCTGTGACTGCTAAGCCTATGGTACACCAGGAAAGGACTTGATTTCTCCCGTGAGACCACACCAATTTTGGAATGGGTTCTACCTGTTACCACCCTTTTCCTTGACAATTTTTAAAACATGAGAGAATGCTTTCAGTTAATTAAGGAACTATGTTTTCAGTTCCTCACATAGTGGATGTAAATATCTTTGTGCCGAAAGACCCTTGATAACCACCTATTGACAAAACATTCTCAACTATACAGTTCACTGAGTCAGACAGTTAGGCTGATGCAATGGTAATTGGCTAAGTATAATGAAATTATTTTAAGGTAGGTTTCAAACACAACACACAAACCATACCCATCACCTAAATACAATTACAAAATATGTTAGCATGGTCACTCAAACAAGAAAATTTAGTAGCTTCTCAGTAAGATATCCCCTTTTAGATTAAGTGGAAACAAAACAAGTAACAATAAAATAAACTAGAAGGGATTGTTATTTCATTTATTTTTTGTTTGTTCAGAAGTTTTCTTGATAGTGAGATGTACCCCTAATTTTAAATTCAAGTTTCCAATGTAATCTGTTTGGATATTGTAGTGATTATTTGTCACAAGCCTTATGGTCTCAAGTTGTAATAAGGTTTTAGAGTAGCTGACTGGAATATAACAGGTGGCATTTTTTATGAGAACTTAAACAGCCTTCAAAAAACGTTGGAAACTTTTCATTGAAAAGCAGGTGGCTCAAATTTAAAGAAGCCGCTTTTTAGCCAGCTGCCAGCACTTCAGGAGAAGCTTACCTTGTACTTAATGAAATTTCCAATGAGCATACCCAAGATGAAATTACACCCTCAGTTTCAGAGGGGGGTACAAAAACAGTTAAAATTATTCTTAAAATTTAATTGTCCATCTGTTATCTGTTGGTCTTTCATTTTGCTTTTCTATAGTGGCCCAAAAGGGTCAATCAAAAATCAATTTACCAAAACAAAAATCAGTTTCCCAAAACATGAAACAGTTTCTAAAAACACAAACAATTTCCCAAAACATAAGTCAATTTACCATCATCATTCACTGAAACACTCGTAATAGGCTAATCATAGTAAGTGCACTGTACAAGATGTTCAGAAATACCATATCACACTGCCTAATTCTTAGGAGCTATGAAAGCCCTGTAATGCTACAAAAGGTATCAGGTCAATACTGTACCCCAATTACCATGCAAAACATCTGCCACAAATCTGCTAAGGTCTCAAAAATTATGCTAACTCTACCAATAGTAAGGAAAACATTAAGTGTCTATATGCTCATAAGAGTGATGATTTTTGTAAAAATCTGTTTTCATCTTAACATAATGCATGCCATTTTCCATTCCTTTCCCTCCAAAACACTGGAGTAGTTCCTATTCAAGTCTTACTCTATAGCCAAGGTAATCACCTGTTTCAAAAGCATAATCTGAACTCACATCAACGTCAAAATGGCATCTGTATGCAAGAGGATGTCAGAGTATTGGGAAACTGATTTTAATTTGATAAATCGGTTTGTGATTTCGGCCTCCATACTTTTCCACACAAAAGCAGCCGTCAAGCCCAATGACCTTACATACATACATTACTTTATTTACCCTCGGATTTTTGAGTAGCTTGTGCAGCTAATATCTCCGAGCATTTAACCATCAGATGAGAAATTGACCACCACACCGGGAACTAGGTCCCCTACTCTTTTCCACTTAACCTGGTCTTTCATGATTGTCATAATATAAGTGGATGGAGAGACAACCAAGACTACGCGTAAATTATTTTAAACTGGATTTTCTCAGGCCATTTCAAGGTCTCTCTCGAAATTGAGCTGGACTGAGCTGAGACGCGACTTCGAGTCGATTGTAATGCAGTTGATGGTTCGATTTCGTGAGCAAAACAAAATTCAACGGCTGCTTTTCACTCGCCCGATCGGTAAACTTGCCTGGCCTGTGCAACATAAATTCCATCCCCCCGAAAAGTTTCAGGGGCCGGGCTACTGCCTGTGAGTACACCAGAGAAAAACAAAAGCTCATACCAAACAACAACAATTGAAGGGCTGAGAGCATAAACTGTCTATGTGTAATTTTAGGTCGTTTTTCGATTTCGCTTGGAAGTGAAACAAAAATCAGTGAATAAAAATACCGGACAATGTTTTTCAATAGAATTGCTTGCAAGTCACATGTAAGAATTTGTTTCATTTCTGAGGAAAATCGAAAAATGACCTAAAATTACACATATAGGCAGTTTATGAATGTCTATGTGTAATTTTAGGTCGTTTTTCGATTTCGCTTGGAAGTGAAACAAAAATCAGTGAATAAAAATACCGGACAATGTTTTTCAATAGAATTGCTTGCAAGTCACATGTAAGAATTTGTTTCATTTCTGAGGAAAATCGAAAAATGACCTAAAATTACACATATAGGCAGTTTATGCTCTCAGCCCTTCAATTGTGGACGAGTTGTCAACAATTCTTCGCGTGAAGTTTACGATACCTGCGATCGGTCTTCATCTTGATTTTTCTAGTTCCTTACAAGTGATTTTTGCTTGAGTAGTAGTTGAATTTGTCGATATCTGTGTTTTGTGGGCCCCTTTCCACCATAACTTTCCTCGAAGTGTCGATACAGCGATCGAAATATGGCTAACAGCAAATTGGACATTTGACCCTCGGTATAAGAAGTCACGAAAGGAGTGCGATATATAAGCTGATTGCCGATTGGGCAGAAAAAAATTCCTTGCCAGAAATTTTCCGCCCAATCAGGAAACTGTATTTCAATGGCTTCTGGAACTAGTCCGATAAAGAAATGTTCCCAGGGGCTCTCCTGTCCGTCTTGTAACTTTCGCTCGTCCTGAATTTTCGTCCCAACCCGACTGTCTGCCCCTGGGCCTCCGAGGATGAGTTTTTGTATGACGTCGCGTGAAAACCCTCTATAGAATATACACCTAAACACTGCCAACCAGCTGTTTGGAGCATTAGCACTATGGCCACAGGATCAGAGTTGGAGTGTATTTTAACTTGCATCACATTGTCGCATTCATAATTCAAGGCCATGTTACTGTTGACGTGGACAGAACGAGAAATCTGACACTCCTCAGGTGTACTCAGCCACATATCGCTGCGACTTGTCACAAAACAGTGATCATCACGACCAGTCGTTCAGCAGGAACCCTCCCCCCTGGGGGGTACTCTCTTTTATGGGCTATATAGGTGCAGTGTATGTGCGACCCCAAAGGGTATGGTGTTTTAGCCATTTTGGTCTGAAATAGGGTATCGATTTTAACCATTTTGGTCTGAAAAAAGGGTATGGTTTGTGCAATCTAGTCTCAAATTGAGTATATTTTTTAAAAGAAGCTACTTCTTCACCATTCAGTTTTGTAACTTACTTAATAAAAGCATACAAGCATTGCCTTTAACATTGGTCTGAACTAGGGAACTGATTATAAGGCAGGTCTGAAGTAGGGGGTTAGGTCTGAAATAGGGTATTGAATTTTTGGTCAGGTCTGAAATAGGGTGGGGAAAATTGTAGATTTTGGTCTGGAATAGAGTAAGGATTCAGGAAGCAGGCCACACACCCCCACCCAATTTTTCTGGGAGTACCCACCCCCAGGGAGGAAAACACACTCTGACTCATGCCACTTCA
>JAEMWC010000226.1:622500-627500 GCA_016490735.1 Pachyseris speciosa
GAGTTCCTGAAATCCTCATTTTTAAGATGAGGGCTATTGGTCAATCTTTGTTATGTAAAAGTCTCATTTCACAACAAAGGTTGCACATGTAGTGTTGCTTTGAAAGTGAGCATTTTAGGAACTAAAAAACTCAGTATCATCTCCCATAGTGGCCTGATAGATTCAGTCATGATTTTGTTTACTAACCAAGTGGAATTGAGTTCTGAAACTTGTTTGTAGGTTGATCTTTTTTCCAAGGCAAGTGAATGTGAAACTAACTCTAGGCAAGCATTTCATATGAATATTTGTTTGCATTTTGTGTACCAGCACATGAACACAAAACTTAAAAGAAGGGCCGAGACATTCAGCAAATGATGTAACCTACACTAGAAGCCATTGGTTTAAATGTATGACTAATTTTGGACCATACATACATGTATTGGTTGAGACCAAAACGTTCACAATTGTATTTGGGTTTTGTGGGACTGTATTTTAAATAAAGAACACAGGAAAAATTAGGTGAGGTAGGTGAATATGGGGTTGCAGATGGAAAAATTTAGGAAAAAAAGATAGGTGCATAACAAGATCAGAACACAAGCAATATTTTTCAGTAATGAATCGCATACTGAGTAGTATTCTGAACTAACATTACATTTACATTGCCAGTAACTTTTAAGCCAACAATATTTACAATTTGACCTGGAGTGTCTTATCTAACAGAAAGTTCAATAGATTCTAGAAACAGTAAACAAAACAAAAAGCCTGTCTCTAACTCATTCAAATAGAAAAATTTTGGTTTCACTGGAAACGGCATTCCATTTTTAGCTGCACGTGGTTGTAATTTCAAATGGTCATGACAACAGGAACAGACCCATTCTAGGTTATCAATGCTTCTTTTATTTATAATTAGCAAATATTGCCCTGCAATCGGGTTTGACAGTCTTAACTTTTCAGCAGTTGTAACAGTATGTCTATACCACAATATAAATTCGGTAAACCAAAACACTACTTCATTCGACATTTTGTATTGCCCAACATATTGTCTCAGCGTTGGTAAGCTTAAATAAAAGACATTCATATAAAACATCATTAGCATTATATTCCAAAAACGATCTTTGAAACGCGACGAAGCATCTTTTCTTATTAGGAAATTGTCATGAGAGCCGATTCTTGCGGCGTCGACAAAACCAGGATCGGATCGGATCGGATCACGGATTGGAAAAAAGTAATAAACAAAAAGTATATTACAATAAACATTAGAGAAATGCTGACATACTGTGACATATTGCGTGACATATTGGAGCTTAGGTCCTGCTGAAAGTGATTTCCCGCCATGGAAAGTGATTTCCCGACATGTAGTCTCCTTCGCGGCTGTCGCCATGGACGAAAGCAAGCGGAAGGGACGCATTATTTAATTTAATTTAATTTAAAACTTATAAGGCGCAAGTATCTATATAAATGTATTCAAATGCGCCATACTACTAATAATAATAATAATATTCAGGAGCCCATGAATAGGAGCTTCACTCTCCCATACAAGCCCTTTGAGTCAACGTTTGCGCGTCTCTTTTCTATTTTTAGAATGCTGCGGGTTTCTAAATTTGCACGCACTGTGTAGAATGCCTAAGAGAAGGATCAGGACAACGCGCTCCCCACCTTTGGCCACAATTTTATTACGGATGCTTGTGTGCGGAATTTACTGGAAACAAAATTTCCCAGTAAATTGGAGCCTCCTGCAGAAAAAGCAGTTCTAAAAATAGAAAGATACGCGCAAACGTTGACTCAAGGAAACAGTGCAGATGGAGGCTCCTATTCATGGGCTCCTGTAATAATAATAATAAGTAATGGTAATAGGACTGAGTGGAGTCCAATTCGGTCTGTAATCATACGAGTGATAACAAAATCGGACAACCGCGCAGCGGGAGTCCGATTTGTTTATCACGAGTATGATTACAGACCGAATTGGATGATACGAAGTCTTATTACCAATTAATCATAAAAATTACAATTTCCGAGAAAAGAAGAAGAGCCAAGTTATAAAAGGGAAGGAAATTTTGCATTAAAAGACTGACAAAGGAAGCGTAAATTGTTTAATGTCGCTCTGAAATTGACAACGATCAAAATGTATGGTGATTGTAACCAAGTTTGTGATTGGTTGATTTAAACTACAACTTTGAATGTGATTGGTTGATTTAAAATACTACTTTGAATGTGATTGGCTTATTGAACTGTCCGATAACAAAGTGTCCAATAACAAAGTGTCTAATAACAAACTGTCCGATAACAATTTGGCACGTGAATTAGTGGTAAATAGGAGTTTTTTAAACCAATCACAATCGAGGAAATTGTAATTTTTTTGATTATAATAATAATGATAATAATAATAATAAAATAACAATGATATATAAAATAAAAATGTTATGGCTAAAATTTAAAAAATACATGTAGTCTAAGCTAAAAAAAATATGACCTTATAATCTAAGTGGTACAAAATGCCTTTTTAAAAAAATGAGTCTTTAACTTTCTCTTAAAAGTGTCAATAGACCAATCCAAGGTTATCGACGCCATTTTGTAAAGGGTGCAAAACCACTGGGGCGAGCGCGCGGCCAAACTAATGGCGGCGATTTAAAAATGCATTGACCATGCCAAATGTGTAGGATTTTGAGATAACGACAAGCGATTTCCTAACTTGTTGGTTGTGAGATCTCACGTAAAAGAATTGAAAGTCCATAGGTGGCCAAAAGACTCAAATTTAGCTGAGTTGTGGAGGAAACAAGTCGCGAAAGGGCGAAGTGACAACTTCAATCCCAAACCTGGATCACAGGGCACATTTGTCAGTTTAAATCACTTTCCTAAGGGCAAGAAAACTCGCCACAATCCGAGTGCGGACTATCCTTCGGTTTTCTTAAGTTTAAGCGACTTTCTCAACAAGCCATCGCCAAAAAAACGCAAAGTTAGTGAACGTTTAGCTGGCGAAGAAAACAAAGACGAAGTAACGTCGAAAACGAAGACCCAAAAACGAAGACCGAAGACCGAAGACCCACTGGTCTAAAACGAAGACCCACTGGTCTAAAACGAAGACCCACTGGTCTAAAACGAAGACCCACTGGTCTAAAACGAAGACCCACTAGTCTAAAACGAAGACCCTCTGGTCTAAAACGAAGACCCACTGGTCTAAAACGAAGACCCTCTGGTCTAAAACGAAGACCCTCTGGTCTAAAACTAAGACCCACTGGTCTAATTAAAATGTCATCTGAACCAGGATCTGTCCAGGATCCAAACTACTGGCGAAGGGAAATTTTCATCGCATGGTAGCAGTTTTGTCAAGACAAGGCAAACAGTATACACCTGTGTCTTTTAACTCATTATCTACAAGTTAACTTCGCACGAAGTTCTTTTTCCCCGAGAGTGCTTGCTAAAAAAATTATTTCTCTAAAGTATTACGTCTTAGGCACTGAAATTACCGCTCGATAAAGCTTATTTCGTGACCTTTGCGGTTGTATTTTGTGTTCATATCAGCTGTCAAAATCGTATTAGCAGCGATGGTAAACTAACGGAATGCAAATATTAGAGAATAATTTACAAAAGCTCTTTTCTTCCAAATGCAGAAATTTTCATCCTGAAACAAACTTTTTCCTTTATCCTTCTGCTATTTATATTCCAAATCTAAGAGACGTCGAACGAACGCCGATTAAACTTCAATTTTTGTTAGTGACGGTAATTGAGCATCTCTGTCACACACATCTGGTTGCAAAGTTCAAGTCGAGCATAATAATAATAATAATATATCACACTTATATTGCGCATTTTCTATGCAATATTCAAATGCGCATTACAACACTGGCCGGGGGACTTTACCAGACTGCTTATAACGCAGTTTACAATTAATGAAGTTGAGTTATGAGTGCCCCCGTAATGTCAATATCAAATTAAGACAGACACTAGCGATGGTCACTGCCAGAGTTTTGTTACGTCCCTAGTGGTTCTTTTACGTCCCACAGAATCAGAGAATTATGAAGAGTTGTGAGACGGGGCCTACGGTTTATCGTCCTTATCCGAGAAGACTAGAAAGTCTAACCGTTTGTAGATGTCATTACAACGGCAGCACTTTCTCCTCAATTATTTAAAGACCCTGAGTGTTGGTCCGGCCGGTGTTTGAACCCGCGACCTCCCGCTCGGTAGTCCGGTGCTCTACCACTGAGCTAACCAAAGAAAAACTGACCAAAAAAAAACTTTTTCATCCAGTGTTTGAAAATTCAAAAATATCAGACGGGAATATCAGGCTAAAAGCTTTTTAAATTCCCTCCTTCGAACGAAAAAAATAACCTCTGGCACCCAGGGTACGCAAATCTATGTTTATAGCTCGATCAACAGACAACGCGGTTTTCAAAATCTCACCTTTATCGATCGTCGCTTGCATTTGCTATCTACTGCTGTAAAAATCACTCACATGACTTTGCGTTCCTCTTATTAAGGTTTTCATATAGCCCTTCAAAGCCCCGAACTTTGCAAATGGCTCTGTCACAGACGGGACTTGCGTGACGCATTTTCGCAATGGTATAGCAGCGCAAATATTTTTGCCGCTTTCGACCAAAATTCACCGTACCTGTATGAATAAAGTAAGGACTACCAGTTCGCCGATACATTCACATCCCAATTGTTTTAATTATCGAAAACTGAGTCGGCGAGTTCGAAAGGAAATGAAGTCTCACTTCATTTATTATTCAACGACTTTGCCAAGTGGTTCGAAGACTTGACGTCTCGATGCTCTTGACCTACCGACGAAACTGGACTGTCATCGTGCGCAGTAGTTTGCTTCTTGGACTCCCATTGAAGAGAAAGCCTAAAAAAAAAATTTTGTTTTTTCAGTGACTCGAATTTGACTCGAGGTTGACTTGTGACTCGTGGTTGACTCGTTCTGCGACATAACTCAACTCCGACACATTGAAATGAACTCGTAGTCTAATGTACGGACTGTCCATTTAACAAAAATTTAAAGATACGTCATCTTTTGACCTACG
>JAEMWC010000226.1:630000-650000 GCA_016490735.1 Pachyseris speciosa
AGGCTAGCGTGTTTCTTGATTTAAATAAAGTATACCTACCTACCATTTCGCGTGTTTATTTACTTTTTCTATATTTGATATTATTTTAGCAAGGGCAAGGGAAGAGACGAAAAACGAGGTGGTATAAGGTGGGGAGTAACGTTTTTAGATGTGATGATTAAAGTGTAGTGTACGCGAGCAATTTATTTAGTTAAATCCATGTTGGCTTCTTCTATGAACTCGCTCAGCTCCTCTTAACCTTAATCGCAATTATTACACGCCAAACGACTTAAATTCCATGAGTATATGGAACTCAGTGATCGACAGTTAGAGATCGCACAATAATTTTGGCCGTCTAGTTGTGAAATCATCACGTATTTTTCGTATTGTAATATTATAATAATCTTTACAAACCCCTTGGCTCTTTTAATAATTATATACTATAACCACTGTGACCAAAAATATGCTCGTTGATAAATTATTTTATATGGAAAGCGACAAGTATTTTTTCAGCGGCGCGAATTCGCCAGCGGAGCTTTTAGGAAAACCCGGAAGGCTAGGCATTTTCTTAAAATGAGTTTTCTCAGTTTGTAGAATAGAATTCGATTTATGGTCTTAAGTTTTCGAAAAAATGTCTTAAGCCGGTTACAGACGAGCAAGTTTTCTTTGACAAGTGTCATTGACAATTTTCATTTGCTCATGTGTATGAACGACAAGTTTTCTTTGACAAGTTTTGCCTTGACAAGTTTTATTTGCTGGTGTGAACGAATTACAAGTTTTCTTTGACAAGTTTTTACCGTAGCCAGCAATACAAATACACAGCGGACGACAAAAAAACAAAACACGGGGCGCCATTTTCGTTTTTTGATCATGGCACAAGCTTATTTGACGAGAGAAAAAAAGTTGCTGGCGTGTGGTCTTGGTTTTGTTTTACTTATGCAATATGAGCACTCGAAGAGACATGTGAATCGGAGGTGGTGGGTTCGCCCTTGGGCAACGCAAAGACGGCGTCAGTCTCAAGGTTTCGCAAGCAATTTGGTGCAAGAACTAAGAGAAGAGGATGATGGAAGTTTTCACAACTTTTTCCGGTCAGTACAATACTATATTCTGATCATACTTGCTAACAGACGTATGCAATGATGTATGGGTTGTTTAGTTGGTGCTAATGAAACATTTCTCGATTTACGTTGCAGTATGGATGCCACTTTGTTTGATGAAGTTCTGGAAAAGGTTAAACCCTACATTACAAAGCAAAACACCACTATGCGTGATTGCATATCTGCACACGAGAAACTGTGTGTCACCCTTCGTTTTCTGGCCTCTGGACAATCATATACACAACTGAGATATGCCTTTCGTATGTCTGTGGCTGCAATTGCTGAGTTTGTTCCAGAGGTGTGTCAAGCTTTGTATGATGTACTGAAAGAAGAGTACATGGGCATGCCATCCTCAAAATCACAATGGTTACAGTTGGCTGATGAATTCGAGTCCAAATGGCAGTTCCCCCATGCAGTGGGAGCTATTGATGGAAAACACATGAACGTTAAAGCCCCACCCAACACTGGCTCTGAGTACTTTAATTACAAAAAACAATTTAGTTTTGTCCTGTTAGCAATTGCAGATGCAAATGCACAGTTTATTGCTTTTGATTTGGGTGCAGTGGGCAGTCAGTCCGATGGTGGAATTTTTAAACATGCCAGTCTGGGGGCAATATGTAAATCTGAATGTTTCCCTCCACCAGAAAAGGTAGGGCAGAATAGAGTTTCTGATATTCCCTATTTTATATTAGGTGATGAAGCATTTGCACTGGATGAAAATCTCATGAAACCATATCCACATAGAACTGCCATGGGTGATGAAAAAGTTTTCAACTATCGCCTTTCTAGGGCAAGAAGAATAGTAGAAAATGCGTTTGGCATACTTTGTGCTAGGTTCAGAATATTACTACATACAATGGAATTAAATATTACAAATGCCATGCAAGTTGTCCGAGCATGCCTTGTTCTACACAATTTCCTCATGACAAAACAAGGCAGAGTCTATTGTCCCCCAGGATTCCTGGATAGTGAGAATGAAGTGGGAACTGTTACACCAGGTGGGTGGCGAGACCTGATAGATAATACTACTGCTGTTACAGACTCGAGACCAGCTCCAGGTGGGAGGCCATCAACCCAACAAGCCAGAGAAGTACGAGAACTCCTAAAAGAATACTTCTTTTCTGAAGGAGCTGTAGACTTTCAGTGGGCTAGGACTGAGTAACATTTTTCTCTCATTCCAATTTGCCTTTTGTTTTGAATTCAAAATTTACATGTAAAAGAGTGGTATGATTTTTGTTTGTCATACTTCTGTAATACGCAATAATTAAATATTGTTACACTTCTGTTTAATTGTGTTAAGAGCCAAAGACAAAGTAAACAAACAGTTTTATATAAGAATACAACTTTATGGAATAAGTACAATAATTAACAACGGTTTGTTAATCATACAGACTGCCAGTTGAGTTACATTGTAATCTTCAAATGTAGCACAGTGCTGAAACAAAAACAGTGGATGAAACAAGCAGCAGACTAAAAAGTATGGTAATTAGTGTCATGGCCTTCATATGTATAGCAGTATAAATTTGAGGCTGCTGCAGGCTGGGAGGCTTGCTGTTGCATTGAATGTTCTGTTGTTTGAAATATAGCTGCTTGAATAGCAAATTTTGCGCGACGTTGTAAGTCCTCGTTTTTTATTGCACGTATAGAATTGGCAACATCTCTTCCAAATATTTCCCATTCATCATCTTCCTTGGAAGAGCTGGCTGCACCTTTGGCCAGCTCGCTTAAAGCTGATGCTGCGGTTTCCATCCACTGTGCATTTTTTTTCTTTTTCCTTGGTTGCTGACTGATTGTTGCAGCGTGTGGGCTCGTCTCACTTTCTGTTTCATCAAGATCACCAGTAGAGCTGCTACTCGGTGTACTAGGAGATTCACATGACGTGACATTGGAAAAGGTTGGATGATTTGACACAATGACATCTCCTAGGAAAGAACATTCTTCAAAATGCTTCCATTTAGGGACATATATATCACTTGCACCACTTCCAGTGCCCTCGGACTTCTTTACTTTTCTTACTTCTTCTCTATAGGTAGTTCGCAGACTCTGGATTTTACCTTACAGCAAAAATTAAAATTAGATAATGTAAAAAACACATCATTGCTGATTATTTAAAATTAAAGGCAATAGCGATACACGAACGTCACAGAATTTTTCTCTTTGAACGTGAAATATCTATTCTCTTTCAATAAAGTACATTTATAATGATTGCAAGCTTACTCATAAAGATACGCAGTCTTCAAGCTTACTTTTCAGCGTGGGAAGATCTATATCAGGAACTTCATCTCTTAACAGCTGAAGAATCTCTTCCTGTTCAGTCTTTTTCTTGTTACGGTCCCTATAGGAATCTACTTTGCTATTCCACAAGCTTTCTCGTGATCGTAGGCTTTCGAGGAGAAGTGATGTGGCGGAATCGGTCCAACGAAAAGTGCTTTTCCCTGCCATGTTGTCATCTGCCATAATTCCCCATACACCACGTACCAACCCATCACAAGAACAAAACCGCTGTGCGCCCGCAATTTCTCAATTTTCTTGACAAGTTTTCCTTGTCGACATGTACAGACGAACAAGTTCTGCAATGTGCCAAGTTTTTCCTTGACAAGTGCACTTGTTCAAAAACTAGCATGCTAGTTTTTGAACAAGTGCACTTGTCAAGGAAAAACTTGACAATTTTGCCTTTACACACCAGCAAATAAAGTTTGTCAAGTCAAAACTTGTCAAGGAAAACTTGCTCGTCTGTAAGCGGCTTTAAAGTCTAAACACTGAAACATCCCAGACAAAAGCCTCCAGACGGTATGGCAACGCACGCGCTCGACCCGTCTGACGCCGTTCTGGTCGGCGATCATGCAAATTCGCGCCGCTGACAAAAATACTTGTCGCTCTCCATATAAAATAATTTATCAACGAGCATATTTTTGGTCACAGTGGTTATATTATATAATTATTAAAAGAGCCAAGGGGTTTATAAAGATTATTATAATATGACAATACGAAAAATACGTGATTTCACAACTAGACGGCCAAAATTATTGTGCGATCTCTAACTGTTCATCACTGAGTTCCATATACTCGTGGAATTTAAGTCGTTTGGCGTGTAATAATTGCATTGCGATTGAATGATAAAATAATGCGTCCCTTCCGCTTGCTTTCGTCCATGGCGACAGCCGTGAAGGAGACTACATGTCGGGAAATCACTTTCAGTAGGGCCTAAGCTCCAATATGTCACGCAATATGTCACAGTATGTCAGCATTTCTTCAATGTTCATTGTAATATACTTTTTGTTTATTACTTTTTTCCAATCCGTGATCCGATCCGATCCGATCCGATCCGATCCGTGATCCGATCCGATCCTGATTTGGCAACGCCGCGATTCTTGATCGGTATTGTTCAACGGAGAGTCCTATTTCACTTAAGCTTACTTCTGATGAAATCGTGGCATGGGCTAGCAGACTCTTGTCAACTGTGTGTGCATGGTTTGTCCAGTTCAACAGCATCGCAAGGACAACACAAGCAACAAAGATGAACGAATAACTGAATTTAAACAAAGACAAAATGGCCGCTTTCTGAAGCTTATGTAAATGCTTTATTTTCACTACTGCTTAAGTAGTGTTCACAACTATACGATTTTTATACATTCATTCTCAAAACTAAAATTATCAGCTATTAAGCAACTGGACAAATACATAAATATGCAACCTCACTCTCAGGGTCTCTCCTCTTCCTGCTCCTCTCGCTCGCTCCAGGGGGCGGGAAGAGAGACCCTGGGAACAGGGTTGATAAATACGTCCCTCCCTAAATTAAGATCAGCGATAAGATGTAAATGTAAATGAACAGGACTTGACAGTTGACACAGAAACTGAAGTGTCAATACACAGCATAATAGACCTTTCGACTAGAAATTAGTAAACTGGCCAAGTTTGAAGATTTCACTGATGTTGTTATGCTGGGGGGCAGTTTTTGCAAATTTGGCCATTTTACTAATTTTTACTTGAGGTGCTCTTTTTAGTTGTGTTGATAAATTTTTTTTCTACCTGATCAAAATCAAAAGTTGAAAAAAAAAAAACATGGAAAGGTCTATTCAAGAGTTCATTAAACAGATGCTAAAAACTCTTTTTTGAAGGTTTATAATAGATGTTTCACCGATGTTTACATTTCAAAGCAACATGCTGTTCTCAACACAAGTAACCCCGTTCATCCCTGATACTAGTAAACAGTGATGTTTCCTGCACAAATCCACAAAGCATGCAAAAATAAAAAAAAAAACTGTGGAATTTTGCACAAAATACCTAGGTTCATTCATTCATTTTTACATAGAGTACTTTTCCATACAATATATTTCAGGTTAAAAAACCTTAAAAGTCTAAAACTCAAATAAAATTCTTTAAATTAAGATATTTAAAAATCTATACATACAAATAGGCAAAGGAAAACATAGTCGCTTAAGGTCGTAAATACACACGTAATGAGAGCAAGAGTCCTGCACGACCTCAAGTTGTAGCCAGAATGCCTAACTTGTTGCTCTTCAGTTATTCCTGCAACAATTAATGGATTTTTTTAGTAGCTGAACATTCCGGGTAAATTCTAAAAATAATAATAATAAAATAATAACAATAATAATAATAATTAATAACTGTCAATGGATTTTTTTACAGCCTAATAAGTAATATGTTAAAGAGAATTTTAAACATTTTATAATTACCATTTTAGATTCAACATGTCCTTAAGTGTTTATCCATTTTTTTTTCATTTCAGAGCACCATTTATAGTGCTAATTTTTATGTATATTATAAATTTTAAATTTATAGCTTTGTACTAAGTTTTCACTATACTTAACGGGCTATGCTCAAGCGCCCCGTCACACTATTTTAGCTGTATATAGCATACAAAAATTTTAACTCTATAATAATAATAACAATAATAATAATAATAATAATCATCATCATCATCATAATAATAACAAAAACAATACTACTACTACTACTACTACTACTACTACTACTACTACTACTACTACTACTAATAATAATAATAATAATAATAATTCAATCAAATAAGCTGCAAAATGATACAACTGTAAGTAGCGGCCAGTAGCGGGTCATGTAGTTTGTTCGTCGTGCCAGTTCAAAAACAGGTGATATCTGGGATTTGTGTTCCAATTTGAAGCACTCTTCCACCACTGACACATTTCAAATGTCCAGCAGAGTTCCAGAAATTAAAGAAATTTTCCCAGTGTGATGTAAAGTCGGAAAACTATACTTTACAGCGTACTGAAACAATATCAGATTATGTACAGTTTGGTGCATGATTTAAGCATTCTGAATAAGCAAACAGGAGTTGGTTGAACTCTAATCAGGGGCACCCAACGAGCCAAATCAACCAAAAGTTGCCGTAGAAAGGCCTTTTTGAGTACCTTATGGTGTTCCAAGTCTGTTTAAAGTGATGTTTTCGTTAGCTAGATGCATTTGATCTATTCAGACTCCTTAGCTGAAATTTTAATTGGCCGAAAATGTTAGGAAACAAAATCTTCCTTTCCACGAACTTTCTAAGGAACTACGGTATTACCTTTCTGAAAATGCTAGCTGACGTTTTTGACTGCCAAAAATTACGACCTTTCCGAAAACCTCAGGGGCTATGATTTCCCCATTTCGAATCTTTTAGGCCACATTTCAGTTACGAAAATCCGAATGCACTCTTGAATCAACGCCGATAGCCTAAGGTGAACTAACCTCCACCAAACAGATATCTACCGAAACTTGTCTTTGGGTGCCCATGTATTATGAACCTACTGTAGTTTAGTGGCCCAGTTCCCATGAATCTCCAGTACTCTAGTAATTGGAAGGTCATAGGCTTTATCCGAATATGTACGTCGTTGAGAAAAAAGCACATCTTTCGAGAAAGAACAAATAAATTTGAGGACCTGCCATTCACCTGATTGAATGTAAGGTCCCCTGACTGTTGACTTTGTCTAATAAAGGACCCACCTTTAGTTCTTCAAGGTCTTCGGCTTCTTTTTCTAGTTGTATGTGTTTCCATGACGTTTTCATCCTCTGTATACCGACAAAAATATACGATCACTTTAAAATGTCTTTCCGGATTCATGTCACTGGAATGGAAACAATCCTCATGACCGTTCATTTAGGTGATTTAATGAGAGTTGATCATTGATAACAGTGTATTTTCAATTTTAAGGCCGTTTGAACAATTCAGTTAAGTGATGATGATGATGCGGTGATGAAACACTCATTAAAAAAACTTGGTGCTTTAGATTACCACACTTCAGCTTCCACTATAAATCAATTTTATTCAATATCTATTTCTACTGTTGATCATCTTGTCATGGAAACTGCGCAATATAAATTCGTAATTTATTTATTATTTACTCTTTTATGTACTTTGAAGAAGACAAGGTTTATATCATTTTCCAGTTCCAACCAAATCCATGTTATAAAATGTGCATATTATGACATGACAATGTAGGGAGACCAAAAAAAGTTCACTCCAACTACCTGGACCATCACGTTCCACTTCAGTCTGCACTGGATGTTGCCGCTTGGCAAACTGTTTACCATAAAAAGAATAAAAATAACAGTCAAGAACAACTTAAAGCAAACCGTCTTACTTCATTTTTTTCGGCTTGCATAATCATTAACGTTTACGGCTCAACCCGCCACCTGGGATAGGAATTTAGTACAAGTTATTTGCCTTAAAAAAAAAAAATAGAACAAAATAACTCCTAATGGCTGACGACTCTCCTCATGGGAGTCATTCGTGGTGTGTCATGTTGAGGTTTTTTTTACTGAAGCAGTATTAGTCTGTGTATGATATTCTACCAGAACAGCACAGTGCTGTTAAACCACTGACCGGTAAGCTCAGTTGGAAGAGCACCAGGACTATCGTGCGGGAGGTCACGGGTTCAAACCCGGGCTGGACCAACACTCAGGGTCTTAAAATAATTGAGGAGAATGTGCTGCCTTAATGCACTGACATCTGCAAACGGTTAGACTTTCTAGTCTAATCGGATAAAGAAGATAAACCATAGGTCCCGTCTCACAACTCTTCGTAATTCATCCTGTGGGACGTAAAAGAACCACTAGGGACATACAGTAATAAAACTGTGGCAGTGATCACCCAAAGTGTCTGTCTACGGCACATTTGCATTTAAACGAGCCTAAGCTCATATGCAAAGAGACAAAAAATGGACATAGAACGGGTGAATCTTGGGCTTCTGTGCTTCAGGCATTCACTATCATGGTGCCATATGGCTAAACTATTTAAATACTGTTTAATAAACGAGCAGTAGTGTTTTATCAGGTTTAAACGCATGCCGCAGGGATTTAGACGAGTGACATAATGCATTAATGGTAATGGTAATGGATTTATATACCGCACATATCACATAGTTTCATGGCGGTTTACAATTCTTCTCTAGGGTGAGATTGGACGTCAGCTTGTAAAGGTGCCTCTGGCAGCCGCTATCAGTCCATATTTGATCTCACCCACCCACCCAACCCACACATGAATGTCAAGACAGATGAAAGGTAGACCATCACACCGGGAACTACGTCCCCTACTCTTTTCTAACTGTGTGTGGGTTCTTTAGCCATCGCCCAGAATGACGCGACTCATCCGGGACTTTTTCAAGGGGCCGCGCGAGATTTGAAATTCACTAATGAGATTAAACACTCCCACAAAAGAGAAATTGGCGCAGAGGCGACTACCAGCGCATATTTTATTCGCATTTTGGAGCTACCTTTTCGCGCTTTCAATGAGTTAGCATATGGCTTTTGTAAATGAGACCTCACTGAAGGAATCCAGACTTTTTTCGGGTTTTTTCAAGCAATGGAAGTGGTTGGAAATTGTACTTGAAGTCGGCCTATTTTGGGACTTTTGCGGTATGAGGAAATTATTCATAGCCGAATTTTTTCGTAGCAAGTCGCTCTTGTTAAGAGTTAGCATATGGCTTTGTTTCCTTGTTACTTAAAGAAGCTCCCTGCTAATTTTCAGATGAAAAGAATGATTCAAAGTGGTTGGAAATCTCAACTTTGAATCTTTCCTACTGACATCGTCGGCTTGTTGCTGCCCAGCAGTTGCATGACAATAGCTCGGGCTTGCTTTGAAATTCCCGCTAGAGTTTAATGTATTCAAAACTAAGCCTCCGTTAACAATAGGACATGCCGCAGCAATTGCTTGGGTCGGTATTTCTAACTGAGCGATCACAATTACCATCCAATAGTGATGTGTAAAAGCCGGGCTCGTATCTCTCACGCTTTTACATGTTGCTCTAAACTGGTTTCAAACAGTGCTACAATACAATACAGTGCTTGGATTAAAACGTTAAAACAGTGATCCAAATTTGAATAATTGTCCCACAAAACAATGTTCACTCAGGCGTAGGACGCGTCGCCTGCTTTTTGCTTCTGTGACAGGCTTAGGATTTCAGGCTTAGGTTTTAAGACCTATATTCTTTTTAAAGTGCGCGATCAACGTATCGACAATCTGGAAAATCTGCTTTGACCGGTTGAGTTTTAAGAATCGAAACCATGAAATACGCGCGAGTGTTCCGCACATCGTACTTGCTATTCGGCAACTCTTTATAAAAAGGAAGATTGTTTTGCCAGTAATTTTTGGATATCGCGCTCAGACCATTACAAATATAACATGTCAGAAAAAGAAACAACAACAAGAAGAAGAGAATCTGGTTGCACACGAATTTGTCGACAATACACTTTGTAAAGAGCGCGTGGACCGCCTTTATTAGGACGCCATTGTTAACTTTATCACACCTTGAGAATTACTTCGCACATCAAACCCTTTCATTGACGGCCACTGATTCTTTCACGAGAGAAGTCGGTTTTCCGAAAACTTAATCTCTTCAATTATTATTCCGCGCATTGAGAAAGTAGACACTGTAAGTAAATGTCGCTTTCATAATCAGAAAGAACAAAACATGCTGCTCTACGTTGAATCTTTTCGACTTCAGCAATAAGCTGTTTGGTGTGGGGATCCCAAGCACTACTGGTGTATTCTGTGGGACGGCGTCCCACAGATTATTAGGAACAAGTGATGTGAGACGGGACCTACGGTTTATCGTCCTTATCCGAGAAGACTAGAAAGTCTAACCGTTTGCAGATGTAATTACAAAGGCAGCACTTCCTCCTCAATTATTTAAAGACCCTGAGTGTTGGTCCGACCGGGGTTTGAACCCGCGACCTCCCTCACAGTAGTCCGGTGCTCTACCACTGAGCTAATCGGGCGGCGGTTACGCAGGCAATGAAAGTTGTGCGGTAAACAAAGTAAATTATATTCAGCTTGAAAACGTGCTTGTTATTTTGCTCTTATTTTTGCTGTGGTATGCTGCTTTTCAGTTTTTTCACTGTCATTTTAATTTACTGTGGTATCTTGCCATTTTAATACCGTCAAGATATTTTGCTGTGGAGGTATTTTTCTGTTGTGGTTGTCGAAGTTTGGGTGTTTACATTAGTTACTTTTTTTACAGGTAATTTTTCATGCGAATTTTACTTATTTTGCTATTTTCAAGCCATTGCACTTAAAGTATTTCACCTCATTGGTATTCTTAATATAAAACGTTACCCTCATCAGTATTCTTTCTATAAAGAATACTAATAATGGTATTGTTTCATATTGTTTTTTGATTGACAGTGTTTTATCGGGTTTCGATTTGAGTGATGTGATAGGTTGTAAGGCTCATGAATTATTAATGAGTTTTTTAAAGCTATGCTTAATTTGGATAACTGAGCATCCTCTATGACTTCCATTGACACTGGTAAGTTCCAGAGTATTCAAAACTGTGATCCACTGAATGCAGTGCCTCGGGAAAAAATGGATAATAGCTTTACTGAATTTGTTCTTTCATTGCAAATTCACTCAATTTTATCTTA
Organism: Pachyseris speciosa; assembly: GCA_016490735.1. Taxonomy (NCBI): domain Eukaryota; kingdom Metazoa; phylum Cnidaria; class Anthozoa; order Scleractinia; family Pachyseridae; genus Pachyseris; species Pachyseris speciosa. The sequence goes on from JAEMWC010000226.1 coordinate 640,974, forward strand.
GTCGGTAAGAAAATTCATACATGAGCAAATATGTTTTGACTCAAAATTGCGATAATTCCTGTAACAATGCCCCTTACCATGCAGATCACTACTGTAAAGCGATTAGAGTTAAGAAGAAAAAGCTAATTGAATTACCCTACCTGAGGTCTGGGCTGCAATGCTGTAAAGGCTTCCCTACTACTGTCTTCAGGAGAACTTGACAGGTCTGAAATGGAACTTTCAGCTGAAATGGAACTTTCAGTGTTACTACCATGTTTCTATTAATCATGTTACAGCCTTATGATTCGCCACTTCCACATCTCCCATGATACACCTTGTTTGCCCCCCAAAATTTTGCATAACCATTCTTTTCAATTTCTCTTGGACTTACAATCGTCCCGAGAGGAACTGAAAACAATGCCTCTGCAAAATTTTGGAGGGCGAACGAAGTGTATTATGGGAGATGTGGAAGTGGCAAATACTACAATTCTGTTGGTTAATACAAAACACAGTAAAAGGCAAGTTCAACAGCGTACATAAGTCTATAGTCAGACCACTCATAGAATACACCAGTAGTGCTTGGGATCCCCACACCAAACAGCTTATTGCTGAAGTCGAAAAGATTCAACGTAGAGCAGCATGTTTTGTTCTTTCTGATTATGAAAGCTACAAGCCTGGCTCTATGTCAATGATGCTGAAAAAACTTGGCTGGCCACCTTTAAAGCTTCGCAGACAAATGGACAGAGTAATTGTCTTCAACAAAGGGTTAAATAATCTGGCCTCCCTTCCCTTCCTGGAATCACTCAAGAAACCCACCTGGAGATCAAGACACACACATTGTGAACACTACATCCCACTCTCGGCTCGTACAAATTTGTACAAATACAGTTTTTTTTTACCTAAAACAGTAACCAGCTGGAACAACTTACCACAACCTATAATTATTGACCTATCAACTAACCCAGGAGCCTTTCAGGACTCCATCGTATCACATTATTGCAATTAGTTAACACTGTCGTAATTAATTAACTCTACGGCCGCTGACAGTGTGCATATAATTATATCTTTATGAGGTAGCACAATAAATGTGAAATGAAATTAATTGAAAATACCCAAGTTGCTAGAGAACGACACTAAATATGTGCCTGTATGAGAGAGAACAGGAGGACTTAAATTAACATTGTATATAAGTTAGCCGAAACGTCTTAAAGAACCACCTATATATTACAAGTCAGTGAAAAAACATTAACTATTTTCAAAGATACAAATATTACCTGGAATCGCCTCTATAAGTTCCATCATCTCTGGTGTGGATAAAGATGGGGATCCAGGTTCACAATCAGTTGAGCTTTTAGGATCCCAACCAGGTGAAACTCCTGCTCCCGTTGCCAATGTATTTTCGCGTAACCCTACTAATAAAACATAAAAAAATATTGAAAGATGTCATTTTTCTGTACTGTTAGATGCGACATATGTATGTGACGATATACAAAAATTGCATCTCTTATCTATACTAGAAATTTACCATCTTTTTTTCACTCTCAACATTATAACTGTTGAACGTAGTTATCTAAAGTGTTGGTCCACAAAATTATGATGATTTAAGAAATCACCTATTTACCTAACAAAGTATTTGGTGAATATGTGAATGATCATCGCAGAAGTGAAAATAAAGCCTGGAAAAAATTCAGGCTTGTACGGGAGTTGAACCCACGACCTCTGCAATACCGGTGCAGCACTCTACCAACTGAGCTAACAAGCCAACTGGGAGCTGGTCATTTTGTTGGTTCATAATATACCTGTGAGTGATGAATAATGTGGCTAAATGTAATTGAGGCTAAGTTAAACTCGAAACAATGCTGGCCAGCAGCTTTCCCCATGAGTTGGTGTATGGGGTGGCCGGGGTGTGGGCAGGGGCTCCACGTGTTTACAGCTCGGCTTCGGATGTCAAGTCATTTTGGCATTTGCTTCTCGCTACTAAACAGTTATTTTGCTAAATTTACCCCCAGCCCGCCCATCCCTCTTTTCCTGGTAAGTATGTGGTAAGTATTGTAGTCTCCACTCTTGCTTTCAGTGTGACGGTGCTGGTACCCTGCACGTTCAGCTTGGTTTGTCACGTGGCTCCACCTTCTGGCACCATTAGCCAAGTTCATCTATTGTTGATGGGTTTAATAATTATGAGAATGAATATATGAAAATCATATATTTGAACTGTGGATTAAATAATGAATATGAAAATCATCATCACAGTTATGAACACTACTTAAACCATAGTGAAAATAATTACGAACCAACAAAATGACCAGCTTCCAGTTGGCTTGTTAGCTTAGTTGGTAGAGCACTACACCGGTATCACAAAGGTCGTGGGTTCAAATCCTGTATAAGCCTGCATTTCTTTCAGGTTTTATTTTCACTGCTGCTTAACTAGTGTTCATAACTGCGATGATCATACACATACAGTTGTATTCATTCTTTATTTCGCAGTTTAAATATATGATTTCTGTATATTCATTCTCAAAGTATTTTGGTTTGGACCCTGACCCAACCCATCTTGAAATTCAAGTGGGGAAGAGGGTATAATTTTTTTGAGTTTTCATTGCACACACACACATACCCACATACCAGCCAACCCTACCATACCCTACCATGCCCTACTCACCCACCCACTCGCCTACTTGAAACCAACATGTTAGTGAGACTGCAAATGTCTGGGTTAGACTTATACAGGCAGTGATTCACCCAGTGGTGACCTCTCCTAAGTGGCCACCTCCCATGGTGAGCAGTCACCTGGGCTTGACGTTTTTGATGGTTGCTTATTCCCTGTTCCAACCAATTCAAGATTATGAAATTAAAGTATAATGAAGAAGGGGATTAATTTCTAAAGAAACCGTGTAGCTGCGTTGGTGGGGGAGTGAAACACAAAAATTTGGTCTATCAACGGAGTTGATAATGTAAATTGACCACCGTACAGGGATTCAATTAGCTGACATTTCGAGCGTTAGCCCCTTGTTGGAGCGAATCGAGGAATTGTGGGTTGTGTATGGGCTATATACAGAAAATGGAGCTATGTTATTGGTGGTAACATGGTAACGTGAGAAACAGGAATAAATTAATTGAATGAAAAGCGCTCGTTGATACCGTGGGGATTAAGAGTGCCGAATTGAGAGATCAACTTCTGCTCAAGATTTTTTCGGCTTTCCATGGTACCTTGATGTAGGGAAAGGCCAGAGATCGACATGTGTTGTTTGGAATGGCTAGGGAGATAAAAATGCCGAGCGAGCGGTTTGGATGCATCTTTGTCATCTTTCTCAACATCATGTAGATGTTCTCGGAATCGGTCACCTAATCGTCTTTCTGTTTCGCCGATGTATAACTTTTTACCTAATGTACAGGTTATACAATGGATAACATTTGCGGAGGTACACGTGAAACGATCAGTGATCTTAACTGATCACTTAGGGCGCAATATTTTGCTAATGTTTTGAATGAAAGGGCAAGTTTTCCATCGCAAGCGCACGCATTTAAAAATGCCAGGTGCTAGAATCTTTTCGCAACCACCACTGATTTCATTCAAATGCAACAAAAATGTAGGTAGCTTTCTAGTTAAAAGCGCATTCAAAACAACTGAACAACCTGGCACTTTTAAATGTGCGCGCTCGCAATGCAAAACTAGTTACCTCTAATTTTACCTTCAGTAAAACCTTTCCCTGCAATCAAGGTACCACAGAAAGCCGTAAAAATCTCGAGCAAAAGATGATCTTTCAAATCAGCACTCTTCATCCCCATGGTATCAACAAGCACTTTTCATTGAATTAATTTATTCCTGTTTCTCCTGTTACCATGTTTCCACCAATAGCGTAGCACCATTTTCTGTATATAACCCATACCCAATCCACAATTCCTCAATTCGCTCCGACGAAGGGCTAACGCTTGAAACATCAGCTAATCGAATCCCTGTACGGTGGTCAATTTACATTATCAACTCCGTTGATGAACCAAATTATTATGAAGTATTGTGTTTTGTGGCTTACTGCCTCCTTATGGTGGCAAAGCCACTTTGTTGTAACGTTAAGTGAATGAGTGAGTGTAACAATAGACTACGAACGACCTACAAACTCTGCCGATATTGATCTGATGTTCCCTGATCTTTGCTTTTGTTTGTTCCTTCCCCTGCCTCCCCTAGAGAGGTTTTTGTCTCCTTTTGTTCTAATTGTCTTCAGGAATAATAAACCAATCATAATCCACTATCTGTGAGTCTTGGGGAGTGGTAGAGAGAAAGGTTTTAGTCATCTCCATGGAAGATCAAATTTCAAATAAAAATGGCGGCCGCTTGTTGCCCAGGTGAATTTTCAAGATAGCAGTACACCAGTCTTAGAAGGGAAACACAGGTTTTTGAAACAGTAAATCAGAAAAAAAAGGTTCTAAGGAACACTCAACAGCTAGAACAGGGGAAATTGGTCAGTTAATAGCGAAGAAATCCCTCTTCGAGGACATAAAGCTTGTGGGATGTGGCTGGAGTGACAAGGATACTTCACAAATTAATGTGATCAAGTAAGCTGAAGCCACTCTAAAGGGCACTAAGGCCACAAGGTAGCGGGCATTACCCCTTAAATCTACCAAAGCAAAGATTGAGCCCAAGCATTAGCAGCCATGGACAGCTGTTTCGGCCTTGTTAGGCCTCATCAGCATGGCATAGCTAATGCTCAGGCTCAAGTACCCACATATCAATAAAACAAGCAATGAAAACTTAAAGCTTGTGGGATGTGGCATTAGCTATGCACTAGACTTGCACTAGACTTGAACATAATGAAATTTATTTTTTCGTGTTCACTCTCAATAGGGGGATTCATGCTTAGGTCATTGCTTTCATTTTTGCTCATTTGCATACGGCTTTGCTTACAGAAGGAAACATGTTAGATGTGATTTGACTCCCGGCAGCTAAAGAGCTAGTGAAATTTAATACATTGTGAAATTTTTAGCTCTTTAGGTGTATATTGTCTTCCAAAAACTGCAAAATTTCTGGGTGGCAAAAGCACTAATGAGTTCATACCTTCTTTCCAAAATTTTGAGTTTTTAAACCCTCGTTGCACAAAAAGTATTCAATACATGAGGCTCATATTCATTGGCAGAGTTATTCATACTACAGTGTATGACCTTTTAATATTCAGAGCTGATTTATTTGTAGCTCCATCAGAAACTGAATTGTTCATGCTAATGAGGCAAATATTGTAAACAAGGATTTCCCTATGTCTATCTTCGCTGCTTTGCTCACACATGACATATTCAGCTGAACACTCGGCGATAACCTTCATACAAATGTACGCCCATGAATTAATCTCTACCTTTTTTTTCCAATACTAAGACATGAGTTAAGTCCAGTTGATCAGTTTTATGATTAACTGTGGCTCTCTTCATTTAGTCATTTGAATTTGAGTATGGTATTTTACAACATTATTCTAAGTAATAACAGCAGTAAGCCACATGCAGTCCCAGAGTGCCTATTTTTTTATGTTGAGAGGACCCACTTTTTAATATGAAACTATGAATATACCAATGATCATCGCAGTTATGAACACTACTTAAGCAGTAGTGAAAATAAAACCTGAAAAAAATTCAGGATTGTACAGGAATCAAACCCACAACCTCTGCGATACTGGTGCAGCGCTCTACCAACTGAGCTAACAAGCCATCCGGGAGCTGGTCATTGTGCTGGTTCGTAATATACCTGTGAGTGGTGAATATATGAGAATGAATATGTGAAAGCCATACATATTCGAACTGCAGATTAAAGAATGAATATGTGAATGGTCATCACAGTGACCATTCACATACTGATAAATATGATGACCATTCACATAATTATACATTCTTTAATCCAGTTCAAATATATGATTTTCATATAATCAGTCTCATAAATATTAAACTAGTTACCTCTAATTTTACCTTCAGTAAAACCTTGCACAGGGATGCTATTCAGCAGCGAAAGGGAACGCCTCACAGCAGGTTCCTTGCCACAAAAGAATAAAAGTAGCAGTTACAATCTTATGTTTAATTGCTTGTATACTTTATATAGATCTACATTGCCAGATGATATCCTTACGAGAACATTTGAGAAAACATTGACCAATGCAGCAACCCCTTTGTGTGGCTATTCAAATAAAAGCTGCACTGGGCTTTGAGCAGATAGAACAACCCTATAGTACATGCCTGATTTTTGTTTTGTTTTTGTTTTTTTGTTTTATACAAGAGGGATGTTTTCTCAAAGGGTAAGCATGAATAATAAAAAAAACATTACTTCCTTTCTTAAAATGACACACCAAATCTGTAAAATAATAAAAAAATAGGAAATTTGGATTTCAGATGAACAGCTAATAGAGCAACAATGTTTCTTTTCAGACTTACTGACTGGTCATCGCAGTTTCTCCATGGAGTATGATACACATGATTGTCCAGGTGGGATCCTGGTGGTGTCTGCAACATAAGAATAAAGATCATAGAAACCAAACAAATGGAGCATGTAGAGGCAATTCTGAAAACAGTTTCACTTATGGAATATAGAAGGAAATGAATTTTTTCTACCAAATGCATGTCTCATGATCAGAAGAACTTATTTTATCTATATGTTCACTTACAATAAATTGTCCTTGTACCATTGTGTCAACCTTTCTCCATCTTTTACAAGATTAAAATTATCAACATTTTATTATTTTAATTAATATTTTTATCAAATTTGTAACATACTTTAAGTGTTAGAATGTCACCAATTAGTGTTTTTTGTGCTAAAATGACTAGACACTGAAATAAAGGATAAGTATGTGTGAATGCTATGTGAGGAAATTGATCTTGCATTCCAATGAAGTAAGTGAATTACCGGTAGTAAACATGTTAAGTTTACAATCAGCACAGTTGTGAGAGATTGCTTTAATTTTAGTCTGATAAGAAAAGAGGATCTCTCAGTACTACTTGGTACCAGTATTACTACTGGCCATAAATACTCAAGAGTTTTCTTACCTGAAATGCAGGTTCCGAAGCACAGTTCCAACTCCATATCTGATTGCCTGCTGAGCCAAAATTATATAAAGTTAAACTGGCTGAAATGTTTTCTTTTCTTAACTCAGTAGTACACACCAGTTTGGGCTAAGTTAGTCTCAAGAAAACAGAACTCATGGCTCTCAACACCCACAATCCAGAACCAGTCAAGATGTGTAGATGGAAAGTTCTTGCCATAACTGATTTATTCAAACCAAGCAGAATCATCGAACATGATAAGGGGACGTGACACTTGTGGCTGCCAAAGCAGAACCAGTGAAGCCTTCACTTAAAGCTCAAGCTATGTCACAGGTGTGTCCTGTCGCCCCTCTCCTATGGATTTAAGTGTCAATGCTGGTGAACAGTAGCAAGCGATTTGATGAAGTACCAAAGGCCTAGAGACAATCTTTTGCATCTTTTAGCCCTTAGCCATTTCAAAAAGATGACCTCCCTGTGCAATATTTTAGACGTAAAAGGCTGTTACATCAATGAGTAATCACCTGATTAGTCATTGATTATTAGTGATGATCAATGAATGAATGAATGAATGAATGAATGAATGAATGAAAACTTTATTTGAGTGTCTATGTTTTCAGCTAAAAGCTAATGGGGGACACTGTAAAATAATTAATTAAATACCAAATTACACAGATCAATATGATGCAAAGGATTAATCTTTCTAGACCTTTTTGGGTGACCAAAAATTTTAAGGCCTGATGTTTACTCATCATGACATTGATTACTCATCAGTGTCATTAATTATTCATTGATGCTATTGATTATTCATTGATTACCTGTTGATTACTCATTAATTACACATATTGTTATGATGCACATCTATTTCGATTTTCTGGCAATTATCTTCATAATTATTATAACCCACTTTCCTGTTATAAATGATCTTTATGTAAATGGTTTGCAATGATAATAATAATAAGCAATGAGGAATTGTGCATGCAAGGTTAAATGAGGACATGCAATTCTCAAATAAGCACTCAGTTAAGTTGTCTCTCATGACTCACTTGTTTTGTAATATACAAAGAAATTACAGCTTCTGAGTTTACCTTCAGAAAAAACACTCTGCATGGACATGTTGTCCAAATGAAGCAACTGACTTGTAACAGGTTGGTTGACCTGAAGGAATACAAATATCATTCACACACAAAATCTATCATTTTATGTTGCCTATGAAATTTTAACTTAGTTGTCAACTGTTTACAGTGACTTTCACAAAACCTGTGACGAATGGCTTCCAAAGTTCGTTCAACAACTCAAAACTTTCTTTACACTTAGCCATTTTGTTTCATAATTGTCGGTCAAAATGTGGACTTCAAAATGAAGTTGTAAATTACAGATGGAGCTCAGTTGGCAAGCCATGAACTTCTGTTGGAAAGAAGAATTTAAAAGAGTGCCTTGACTTGGTTTTTTAGACATTGTGGCAACCACTGACCAGTTAGCTTCTTGGATATGGATGATAAAAAACCGTAGGTCCCGTCTCTTAATCTGACTCTGTGGGACATAACAAAACCGTGGAAGTGACCACCCCTAGTGTCTGTCCTAAGGGGGAATGATGTGAATTGGGGTGTGTCTTGTTTCATTCTCGCATCACTGCGGTTGATTCTGCAGTGACAAAATCAATAGATTCAACTTCATTTCCTGCAGCACATGTTGAAGGCATATGCAGTCAAAAGACGTCTGATTGCATACAAAATAAGTAAACAATGAATTAAAAGTGAAATAAGTTCATATATTTAAAAGAATCAAATTCTTTATAAACTTACTGGCTGGTTAGGACCATCTGCGCATGGAGTATGGTCCACACTATTCACCTGGGAGGTTGATGGTCTCTGTATGCAAATAACGAAAAACAAACAAATGGAGTTCATAACAATCATTGTTAAAAACTGTATTATTGCATAATGCAATTCCAGAGTTTTGATGGGCTTACTTAGTGCCCATGATATATCAGCCACTCTGCCATGCCCAACAAATAACGGCTATTAAATTTTATCATCTTCT
>JAEMWC010000226.1:652500-712500 GCA_016490735.1 Pachyseris speciosa
CAAGGCATTTCACCGGACCCAGACAAGGTGGCAGCTCTGAAAGCAGCAGGACCCCCTCAATCAGCTGTTGAGGACCCCCGTTCAATGGGAAAGACTTCAGTGACTTCAGCAAGTATTTGGGCTTTCGTCATGAGCAGAAGACACCCCTGAACCCGCAAGCTAATGCGGAAGCCAAGCAATTCATGAGGATACTGAAGAAACTTTATCAAATCAGCCAGCTAATGGGATCAAATTTCAAGCAGGAAGTACACAGACCCAGACAAGGTGGCAGCTCTGAAAGCAGCAGGACCCCCTCAATCAACTGTTGAGGTCCGTTCCTTCCTGTTCTTTGTGGGAGCTAACGCAGATTTTATGGAAGGATTTGCCCAGGTCACGGCCCCACTGTGAAATCTGATGAAGGATGACATTAAGTTCCAGTGGACAGCAGAATGTCAACAGTCATTTGAACAAGTCAAAGCAATGATCACAGAGGACACAGTGATGGTATACTTTGACCCACAACGCAAGACAAGGCTGAAGATGGATGCCGGGCCCAGTGGAATGGCAGCCACCATGAAGCAGTATGATCCTCTGACTAAACGGTGGAGACCAGTCACATATCGCTCAAGAGCATTTACCGACACATAGAGCAGGTACTCCCAGCTAGAGAAGGAGGCCAAAGCAGTCAAGTGGGGCATCTTTGCCAATCAGATATACCTTTACAGCATGGGAGATGTATTTGAGGTAGATACTGATCACAAACTGCTAGTGCCATTACTGTCAGGCTACAGAACGACAGCCCCACTCAGCATAGAGAGGATGCGGGTTCGCCTTCAAGGCTTCAACTTTCAAGTAAACTATGTACCCGGAAAGAAGGTGGGGTCTGAGAACAATGAAGCAGACTACAACTCCCGCACCCAGAGCCGTTGGCTGCACAACAGGGCCATCCCAGCAGTAAGCAAGCTGAGTTTGAGCTGAGAGAGACTGAGGGCGAATTCGAGAAGGATATCATGGCGATTGTGAATTCGTCAGTGCCAGAAGCAGTTACCTGGCAGGAGTTGCTAGAGGAAACGCTTGCAGACACAGAACTTTCAAGCCTGAAGGAAGCCATAGCCAAAGGATACTTCACTGCCCGAGAGAAGGGCGCGCTTGGGCCGCAGTATGACCCCATCTTCACTGAGCTGGCTGTCGTATGAGGGCTAATAGTCCGAGGAGCGTGGATAGTAGTCCCCAAGTCCCTGCGTGATAAGGTGGTCAAGCTTGCGCATGAAGGCCATCAGGGCATCACCAAGACCAAGGAGTACCTTCGTACCAGAGTGTGGTTCCCGTGGTTGGACAGCATGGTGGAAGCGCACATCCAACACTGCCACCCTTGCCAAGTAGTCACTGTATCACTGGAGTGAGAGCCACTGCGCATGACACCCATGCCCAGCGAACCATGGAAAAAGGTTGCTATGGACTTCTGGGGCCCAATTCATACAGGAGAGTACCTGCTAGTCCCCATTTACAAGCAGTCCAGATGGGCAGAGGTAGAGTTCGTCACCTCAACCAGTGCCACAGCGGTGATACCCAAGCTGGACAAAACCTTTGCCTTGCTTGGCATACCCGTGTCAGTAAGCGGTGACAACGGACCCCCGTTCAATGGGAAAGACTTCAATGACTTCAGCAAGTATTTGGGCTTTCGTCATGAGCGGAAGACACCCCTGAACCCGCAAGCTAATGCGGAAGCCAAGCAATTCATGAGGATACTGAAGAAACTTTATCAAATCAGCCAACTAATGGGATCAAATTTCAAGCAGGAAGTACACAGTTTCCTCCGCGCCCATCGGGCTACGCCACACTGCACCACCAAGATCGCTCCAGCAGACCTGATGTACCCTAACCGCAAGTTCCATACCAGGCTTCCCATTGGGGTTACTCCCCATGCACATGACTTTGAAGAGCTGTACCAGAGAGATCTTGAGAAGAAGATGCAAATGAAAGGCTATGCAGACAACAAGAGGTACGTCAAAACCTCTGACATACAGATAGGAGACTTGGTGTTGGTCCCACGACAGGACAGCAACAAGGCCACCCCTGCATATGAGACGGAACCGCTGCAGGTGCAGTACACGAAAGGTACTAGGGTGGTAGCCAAAAGAGTGGATGGCAGCACCATTACCAGGGCCACAGCTCATTTCAAGAAAGTACCCTTCAGATCTGCTGAAGACGACCAAGGACAGTCCACGCCCGAATGGCCAACAGGGCCTGTTTGTGAGTTGACACTGAGCACTGGGGATAATGGATGCCCTGGCGTGGAGCAGAGTGATGAAACTACAGCTGGGATGGGCGAGTCCATTCAGGCAGAGGTTGTCAAGCCGACCAGACTGTAAGCGCCACAAGTTGGCCAAGAGGGACTAAGGAGGAGTGAGAGGCACCGAAAAGACACAGGGGCATATTTAAAGGAAAAGTACCAGGACTTTCAGCTGTAGTGCCGAAAAGGGACTTAGATTGATAACCCAGGATGAACTTTAGTCACTACCTGTATTCGCTTAGTATTGTTGGGTTATCATTTCACCCCATTTCACTATCTGTAAACAAGGGGGAAGTGTAGTATTGTACCATTAGGACTGGGCATGACGCCCGTATTCACTCGTTCTGTTCGTGCTGCCATGACTGGTTTCGTAGACTATTAAAGTTGTGACTCCTATAACCCAGGTTCGACCCTTTGTATGCTCTTTTCAAAGATTTTTTTTAACTTACAGAAATTTTACTAATTGGCACTTTATACATACAAAACTAAGTGTGTGACCTGACTTTGGAGTATCCATTCTAGTCACGACCTATGGTTATATCCAACTCAGTATTATGTGCGTTGTTGGCTATCTGCCATCAGGTCTCCAAAATGCACTCATGAAATGATTAAAGCAGTAATTCTAGCATCTTTTTTTTTTTCAGATGTAACACGGATAGAAATGTCAACATATGCTTTTTCAACACTTGAAAGATTGGTTCATACAAGGAAATTCATCTATTTCTCTACACAATTAAAGCAGGTCAATATCAGTTGTAAGAGATTGCCTTATTTTAGATTGCTAAGACATGAAAATCTCTCATCACGTCTGACTATAAAGATCCATGAGTTTTCTTACCTGCAGTAGACATTCTGAATTGATACCCCCACTCATGACATTATTGCCTGTTGAGGGAAAAACGGAAGTTTTGCTTTCTTTAGGATATTTTAAAGCTAAAATTAGGGGTATTTTTAAGAGATTACTCTGTTACTATGGTAATCTGTAATGTCAAGAGAATAGCCATAACTGCTCATCAATGACTGGGGATTTGTTTGAAGCTATTGCTGTAGTATCATCTAATCAAGTATGGAAGCATTGATTCATCAATTGAAAGTATAAATACAGTGAACCTCTATAAAGGTAATTCCTCTGAAAAGTGACAATACATTTTTGTTGAAACTTTGTCCACTGAATGTTTATCATATGAGAAATTCAATTTTGAAATAAAAAATGGGGGTGCCCATGCTCGTTTAGGAGCTGTGAGGCATTGAAAATGCCCCATTTTGGCATTATTTGATGCTTATTGTAAGAACGCATTTCAAGTTGTTGTAAAATCTTTGTGAACCCAAAATCATGAGAACATGCATTAAACTATAGTCCATGCATTATGTGGACACAAATAAACATTTTAAGCTTGATTTAGACAGAAAGCTGAATCCTTGATTAAATATTTGAACCAAATTTCTTGACATGGTTACTAAACTTCAAACAGAAAAGACCAGTTTATCTGCTATTTTCTTTATCTATTCAATTTTCAGCAATAGAAATCAGATCAGTCTTTTCTCACACAAAGCTTATGATAAGTTGATTACAATGACTGGAAAAAAAGGTGAGGTGCTCATGCTCATTGAGCTATCGCCATTTTTCAGCTAACAGAGGTCAATTTGAAGGCAAATCTGCCATGTTTTCAATATGCGTGTTCACGAGCGCGCGCTAAATGATGCCATAAATTATGCGCAGTAAGAATGCGCAATGCAAATGTGAGGAATCACCTTAAGCAGTTACCCTAGTTCAGGAAATGGCAAAGTGACAGACTACAGGTTTCACATAATACAGAAAAAAAAAAACATTTATATCACATTTGGTGACCTAATATGTACAGTTCAAATGCAAAGGAGCTCACAAAATCACTTACTCGGTTAAGAAATGGCAACAATAAAAATTGATGGTATGTCTTTTCTGATATCCTGACTCCAGTAAATAATGTACAAAACTTCAATACAAGATTTGCTAATAACCTGAATTTTTTTTAGGCCAAGAGTGTTGACTAATATGGGTAAGTCAACATATAGATTCTTTAGTTCAAAGATTTGGGAATCTATACCTCTCAGAATCGTCTGCCCTACCATACTTTTTAAGAAAGAATATAAATACTATCTTCTGCATAATCAAACTTGATTTTGTCGCTGCTGCGGTTAATTAATTTCATTTTGCTGTTTTCTTTTTTGGTAACATAAATTCAACGTATGTAGCATAACTTAACTTAATTTCTTGTGATGCCATTTACTTGACCATGGCAGTGTCCAACAAGAAAGCTTTTGCTACTTTGGCCACTGCTCACAAATAAATTTATTCCTTAACAGCTTAACACTCCTTAATGCTTCATTATTGTCATTTCTTTACCCTAGAAACTGTATTTAAATACCCTTTATGGTGCCAATAACTAAAGAATTTAAAACAGACTAACAAAACAGCAATGCCATGTTCCTATAGTCAGTATTGCAGGTCATTAGAAAAAGACAGGGCTGTTTATACGAGAGAAAATAAGCTGTGGCTTACTCTGGTCGCGGCTTACATAAGATGCAAAAGGAACCATTTATACAAGTAAAAACTCCTGGGCCAGGATAAGCCGCAGCTTGAGAAAGCTGTGAAAGTACATTTTGTACCATTTATACGGAGTGTTTGCGTCTTATGTAAGCCGTGGCCAGAGTAAGCCGCGGCTTATTTTTTCTCGTATAAACAGCACTATTATTACCAAGTGGGACACTAGCAAAGTACTAGTCCAACATAAATACCAGATTAGCACTGGTGCTGGTACCTTCAAGAAGCTGCTGTAATTTCGTCTCCAAAATCTGCAGCTTGTTGAGGACATTTTTGTCAATTATTAGGTTTCTATTACAATCTTCAATTTCTGTTCGAATGAGACTTTCTGGACCCAATAAAGTCTCCTTTTCTCCTTGGAATTGATCAGTACAAGACCCTGTAACTGGAGATCAGAAAGATAATAGTTATTTGACAAAATCAAGCTTAAGTATACACAAGTGGTGAAAATGTAAAGCTAGTGGGATGTGGCTGGAGTGACAAGGATACCTCACAAATGAAGCCACTCTAAGGGCACCAAGGCCACAAGGTAGCGGGCATTACCCCATAAATCTACCAAAGCAAAGATTGAGCCCAACCATTAGCACAGGGCACGACAAAAGTGCTGTCCTATAGCCCGGGGCTAGTGAAACGACCTGTTGGGCTATCATGTTTCTATCACGAGTTGACTTGCTGAGATGAACTAAATGTTGGGTGTGTTTTATGTACCAGAATTTACCCATGTATTATGCACACTTTATTCCCAATATTTGTTGATCGCTTCCCTCATTTGCATACGCATGTGGTTAACAAAGGATACAAAAGATGATAAACAAGACTTCACATGGCTGTTGTTCATGCCATTGTTATAATAAACAAGCAAATAACCTATCACAGCTGTTTTTAAATTTAACCACCGATAAACTGCCTGGAAAAACCACAATAAACCCGGCCAGATATTCTGTGAGCAGATGCCAAAAATTTCCATATAGACGAAACAAAATATCCTCTATTTTGCATGTGGTAACAAAACGCACATTTTGTGAGCGAAAGTTTGTTCAAAATTATTTTGCACGAAGTACAACAGCTCAGAACGAAGAAAAAAATAAATGAGTGTATTTTGCAGAGGCTGTTTTGACAACTGAAAACCTCCGGTGGTGTATTTCACAGGAGATGACTATCTTTATTTCTCACTGCATTACCCCTGATTGAACATTTCACACCAAAATCATTTGTTTACTTTTATTTAGCATTCGGATATGTGAAAACATAAAGTGTCAGGGAATGAAAGGAAATTTTTTACACAGCAACTACGAAAAGTCTTTGAGTATATGAGAATTACTACAACAGGTGTCAAAATCATTCTCTCTTGCCGTCTCAATGTTCGGGAATACACAATTCTTATTAGGTAAAATAATTTTCGGTGGCCTTTTGTAATTAACAAATTAGTGATCCCAGTACCCATTGGCTCCCAAGCATTTGGCACGGGTGCCAATGGGTTAACCAAATTCAGAACAACCTAATAGTGACCGAAAGCTTTTTGAATATCAGAGAAATAAACTTTTTAACAGGAACAGATGAGAGTTTTTTTGAAACCAATGACTTAACCTGAACCAGCAGAAAATTTGCATTAGTTTTTCATGAGTAGATAACTCCAGCCATTCGAGAATTTTCAAATTTCCAAATGGTGGTTATTTAGCTGATAGGTATACTGCTATTTATTTTATTTTTGGATAATTGTCTTGAAAAATAGGATGCACATTATATACGGGTGCGCATTATACACGCATAAATATGGTAATGGTAAACAGTCATCACTTGAATGGGTAAAATTAATAGTAAAGATTGATTGATCTTAGCAATATTATTTTTTTTGTGTTTTGTCATTTCCCCTGCCGCTTCAGCCATACAGTTTGTAGATCAGGTTTTGCTTATAATGTGGTAAATAACGAAACTTTTAATTTGTTGCTAACTCTTGTTTTGCAACTGTAGCTTCATATCAAAAGGCAAATTCACGTTGTTGATTTCATGTAAATTATTTACTCAAAGCTACTTTTGTATCAATCGCAGAAGAACCATTGATCATCTGCAAAAGTTCTACAATCTGCGATCGAAACGTATCCCATAATATTTTTAACATAAATTTGACTTTTCTCTTGAGATGAGCATAGGAATTTTTGATTGCTTGAAACATGAATGAGATATTAACGTCAAATCCATGTTAAGCGACGCAAAAACGGTGTTCAGGTTAAGTCCCACCTTAAACTTTATCTATATTTTAAGAGTATATAAAAAATTAAATTTGGGCTAGCTCCTCAAGGCCCCAGGCTAGTAATTCTCAGTAACAGCTTGCCCGAAGGACAAGCTGCTTTTTTCACTTTCATCTCGCCCTGATTAGCAGCCATGGACAGCTGTTTCGGCCTTGTTAGGCCTCATCAGCATGGCGCAGCTAATGCTCCTTCTCAAGTAACCACATATGAATAAAACAAGCAGTGAAAATGTAAAGCTTGTGGGATGTGGCTAGAGTGACAAGGATACCTCACAAATTAATGTGATCTGGTAAGCTGTAGCCGGTCTATTAGAGCACTGAGGCCATATGGTAGCAGGCTACAATAATTGAGACTTTTACATCCATTTTGCTTGAATTCTGTCTACTATAACTATCTTCTTTACCTCGATAAAGAATAATTATTTATTGTGGATTACAGGGACCTGTCGTATTTTTCAAATGTGAAAAATTCAGTTTTATCTTGATCTGAAGGCCATGTGACAACTGTTGCCCGAAATGAAATCCTAATGAAGTTTACCTGGTGGTGGACTTATCGTCCTGCTGTTGGATGGGAATAAAACTAATGCCTGGCAGTGCTGCTGACTTCACAACCAAATGAGAATCTTTGTATTATTCCTTGCAAGGCAAGAAAGCGATCCTACTATAGCAGAAACGTATGTTGGTTTGTGCTGTTCACTTGGATTGAGCCGGAGCGACTTGCATGGTGATAAGAATATAATTATTTTCAAATTATAATCTAACCACAAATTTAATAGCTAAAGAAAATACAACACTGTCACACCATTGACGCCATTACCATCGCACTGTTTTCTTTTCACTTTCATGCAATTTTCAGCCTCTGAGCAGTACACTTAGTTTGCAGCTTGTAGCAGCTGATTCACAGCCATCTCCCTAGCTGCAAAACCACTGCAAATCGCTGTCAAGTGCTTTGAAAGGCTGCAAAGCATTTTTGCAGCCCGTTGCTGCTTTAAGCTTTGGCTGTTGGAAAGCTTTCAAACCACTGCATTACAGCTACATATCCGCTGTACAGCCATCTTGCAGCGCTTTTGAGGCGCTGTAGAGCACTGCTCGTTTTGTACGTGTGTGTTACTTTGTAACCTGATAGTATACGGAAGACATCAAAACATTGTAAGAACAATGCAAACCATTAGCCGGAAGCAAGTAGCGTGACTGATGTTCTTACCATGTTATCACATCCTCTGTGCATTATCAGAGTATACATGCACTGTCAAATGGGATCTATTTGTTTTTTATATAATAAGGTGATTAGTTCATGCATTGTGATTGGTTCTTAGCTATGATCTATTACCAGTAGAGGACAGATGCACAGATTACATCATCACAACCCACTTTTTTCCAGAAATGTGAAAATAAACAAGTTTTTCAGTTGCATTTTGTTTTTTTATTATATAAAACAAATAGATTCCATCACAGTTGCTGTGCGTCTGTTCAGTAATAGATCTCAGAAGACGTCAAAATGTGGTAAAAACATCAGTGACACACTCGCCTGCGGCTCATTTTTACCACATTTTGATGTCATTTGTGATCTTTTACTGAACAGACGCACGGCAACATGGAATCTATTTCTTAAGTTCATTGTTTTTTTAGTTTCTTCAGCTCATTACATCATTCATGTGTCTATATACTTCTGCAAACTCTTCCAGACAAATCAAAATGTGAGGATTACACTGTCCATTGTATAAGCCCCCAGCCCTGCCGTTTGGCTTACAGTGTAATTTGCAATCTTTTTTTCCTTTTTGATATTAGGTCGAACTAGAAGACATCACGTCTTTTTACACGTTCGACACACTAAAAACTGTAAAAACTGTAAAATAAAAGCTAAAAGTTTGAAATATATTTCACTCTATGAGCCTTTTCAGTCAATATGCTTTTTGAATATGGCTAACCAATTTATCTTTGTTTGGTTGGGTTCTTCGGTCTGCTGTTTACATAACACAAGAACAGTCTGTTCATAGACACATGGAACAAGGTTTGATACATGTGGTTAGAGAATTTCAATTAACCTTTTAGTGCACTTGAAACCAATACTAGTCTCCTGCTGTTTCATTTGCAATGGTTCTTCTCTTTGAGCACTTAGGTATGTTTTATTTTTTTGCTGACCAATTTGTTTTATGAACTCTCTACCAGCTGCAGGTCTGTTCACTATGCCCCTGATGAGAATGACACTCAGACCTCCAGAGCCACCCTTCAGAGTATTATTTTGTCCAGTTTGTAGTAATAAAACAGTTATCAGAATTAAATTTTTCTTACAAATTTAAGCTCTGTGATAGTTAATAATCAACCTTGAGCTAATTCCTTCCCTGTTTGGCTTGTCAGTTATTCCTTATTAATCCTTATTTATTATTAATGTTTGCCCACTGGTTCATTGCACCTTTCAATCATTTTATTTGTTCAGCCATTTAATGCCTTGATTGTTCAGTCATTTATTGTTTTGGTTCTCTGGTATTTTAGGCTGTACAACGAAAAGAAGGATGATACATGCATAAGACAAGTCAGGTGAAAAACTTACCCAGATCTATCAAATGCACAAGCTTTTCATTGAGCTTGTTTTTAGGAATCTTAATCCCCTTTTTCATGACAATATTTTCCTTATTGCGACTTCTAAGATCTTTAAAAGTAGTTTGCCCACCATTTCCAAAGGGAATGGACACATTACACCCATGCTTCCCAAGAGTTTCAGTTAGGCAGCTCACTTCCTGAAAAAAAAAAAAAAAAAAAACAATAACATTAAGGTTTCATTTAAAACACACCTCACAGGTATAACTAGTTGGTCTGTCTACCAAACCTTACGACATCACTGCATGATCAAAACAGATGTTAATTAAACATCATCCATACTGCTAGTGTCTAAATTTTGCGACATGACTGTGTTCAAAACATGCAGCACAAAGTGCATGCATGCCCCAAACTAAGTGAATCAAAATTATCTGGCTCAGGTATTAGACTCCTGGGCCTAGATGTTTGAATTAAAGCAGGTTAGATCTCAACCATAAGGAGGCTCACAACAGTTGTTGTTTTTTTTTTTTGCTTGAATGTCAAAAAGAACCTTTACTCTAAAAAATATGTTTGGGATTTTGTAAATATCGCATTTTTATGCAAATTACAAACTTTGTGACTAGTCTGTGCTGACTCTGTGCTGTGTTGCAACCCTTTCAATAAGCACCGATGGCTGACCAAAACCATCGTCCAGCACTTGAACAAAGATTCTATCAACCCAAGTTCGCCAGTCTCCTCCTCTTTCTTGTTGCCAAATTAAAAAAGCCAAGGCCACTCAAAACATTTTGAGTCAATTGCCCAACTTGAAAGGTTTGTTATTGAAAGGGCTGATTTTGGCAGTTTTAAATTTCAGCATCTTGCAATCACAGCCACCCAGGAGGCTTATGATCAACGCACATTCAAAATGTTTTGCTACTATGAACATTACTTGAACAGAGAACAGAAAGTGTTCAGTTTAGTTTTCCCTTGAGATGTTGAAGAAAATTAATGCAGAACTGAACAAAATCAGCCTTCAAAAGTTTTTCTTTTTATTTACCAGGAAATGCCTCAGTATCAGAGGTATAGTTTTTAAATAAAACATGTGTGGTGTAAACAAGACAATTTGTCATACTTGAGAAGAAAGATCCTGCCACTGGTTAACCTCACTCTTCTTAAGTGCAATAGCAGGGCAAAACTTGCCCTTTTCACCAGTATTAACTTTAACATTAGGATTTAACCACTGTAGGATCTGAAATTACAGTAAATGGGAAAATCAGTGAGAAATTCAGCAGAACTTGCTGAAACATTAAAAATATAAAAAATATTCATTGCAGTTTGAAATGATTGCTTAGTTTTATTGTTTGTCTCACTATATAGTCATTTTGATCTGGTCCACAATATTTTCCACTGGCTGCAGGTGTTACTGCAATGGCTTTAGGGGATTGGTGGATTTTAATCAAATTCATTTTTCGGATTTGATGCTACTCCCTCAGCGATCCGCTGCAGTACCGATTTGATGTCATATTGACAGTTTGGGCTTCTGGAATGTCAATTGCATTGTTCTGATTGATGTTATTGGAGAAATAGCCTCTTTTATCCTACAATATGGTACCAATGTGGGTCGTGATTGATAAAATTACTGAAACAAAGAGTGTCAAATCTCGTAACCACTCATGTCTTGATCATCCGTTTTCACCAATATAAACTTTACTGCATTCAAGGAGTACAATCTTGAAAACCATTCTGTCCCATTTTCTTGTATCCATAGCATCCTAATAGGGGGATTCATGCTGACGTCATTGTTGACATTTTGGCTCATTAGCATACGACTTTACGTACAGAAGGCAACATGTTAGATCTGAATTGACTCTAAAGAGTTAAAGAGTTAGTGAAACTTAGTAAATGGTGAAATTCCTAGCTCTTTGGGTGTAATATTCAAGGAGAAATTGTTCGTCAAAAACTGCAAAATCTCTGGGTGGCAAAAGCGCTAATGAGCTCATACAGTCTTTGTAAAATTTTGAGTTTTTAAACTGGCGTTGCATAAAAAGTATTCAATACATCAAGCTCAAATTCATTGGCAGATTTAATCGTGCTATGACTTTTCAATATTCAGAACTGATTTTTTTGTAGCTCGATCAGAAACTGAATCGCTTATGCTAATGAGGCAAAAAATGTAAACAAGGATTCCCCTATAGGTGTGTGTTAGGTATGATGTAAGTGTCCAGGGTTCTCAATAGAAGGCGGCACCTGGCGATTGATCGCCACTTACTTTGGGATTTATAGCCGCTTACTTTGTGTTTAAGTCGCTTTTCTTTGCTTTGGTTTGTTTCTTCTGCAAGCTTGCTTGAGTTGTTTCCGAATCGCTCTTTTCGTTTCTTGCACGACTGTGATCCAAACAAACCGGATCGATGAACGCCATTTTACTAGAGTCCAGGCCTTCACGGTGGAACATTGTAATGAGTCCGTATGTTCCAAAATGGTGGCCAAGCGTCGCCACGCGGTGCAGAAAGAACTTACTAGTTTCTTTGGCTTCTCGCAAAACGGATCGAAGAAAGCTAAAGGTAAGTTTAAAATTTTACTTTGCCTTGATATTGAAATATTTATTTTAATTTCTTAAGTGCCAGGACAAATTTTTTATCACTCTGAAAGCCGACGTATTTCAATGTTTAAATATGATAAGCCGTCAAGGCCTTACGTCATGTACTATAAATAAAGTTTTTCAGTTTTTTCATCACTGACATTATAGTTGTTTTCATTTCCTGGAACAAGCCTGACAGCATTTTATTTTTCAGGCATAGAACCTGAGCCCCCACCAACCCCAACAAATGTTGAAGAATGTGGTGAGCCTTCAAGTATTTACAGTTCTTCTTGTGCTGCCAGTTCCCCAAGCATGGAAAGTTCTTCCTCAAGCATTTCTCGACCTCTTTCAAGCAGTGGTTGTTCTTTACCAAACCCAGTTTTATGTAAGCCTGTTATAGAACCATGTGAGATGAGAAAGTTAATCTCTGATACTTTTGACTTTGTTCATGACATTTCTTGTGCACGTCATTCATATTATCACTGCCTTGAGCAAAATTGTCAAAGTGTTAGCAATTTAGATGCAAGTTTATTTCATGGAAAGAAAGATAAATTCCAGCACAAATGGCTCTCTGATAAAGAGCACACATACTGCCACCAGACTGGATTTTTTTGGCTTTTATATGCTGAAGGCAAGGGAATGTACTGCATTCTCTGCTCCAAGCACAAAACAAGAAATAAACAAAACCAGGCTGACATCTTTACCGGGAAACCTGGAACGAGATATAAGAAATCTGCATTAAAATCACATGCTGACTCTGATCGTCACAAGGCAGCCATTGAAGCAGAGCTACTGCAGAAAAATTCTCAGTTTGCTAAGGACGTGGCAGATAAAGCTGCTGGGATACATGACTATGTTCTCTGCTTTTATGTCAGCATATTGGCTGGCAAAACATGAAGTGGCCAACTCCAAACTTTTGTCCCTTCTTAAACTTCTTGAAACATCTGGAGTAGAGCATATGAAATATTTTTCATACAAAGGTGAGGAAACACTTCGTGACATTTTTCTTTTTTTTTTAGTCCCTCATCAATGTTCATTGCTTAGCTCACGGTCTTGCTTCATGTACAGATACAGGATATAAAGTATATCACTACAGCTCAAAATTGGATGAAGCAACTGTGGAAATACTTTGAGAACCCCCCCAAAAGAACAGCACTTTACCTAAAAGTTCAAATTGAAGTGAAGAAATTGAGTGTGTCAGACAGGGTTAGCAAGAAAGCTCATAAGAAGTTGAAGAAAGCTTGCTCAACGAGATGGCTTTCCTTTGATGCTTCAACACAAGCAGTGTATGCTGATTATGTAGCTATTCTCATTATTCTCTCAGAGTTATCAGCAAGTGATCCTACTGCTAAAGGTCTTCTACATGAAATAAGAACAACCAAATTCTTGGGAACAGTGTACATTTTGAAAGAAGTTCTCTCAGAGCTCTCAAAATTGAGTAAAACTTTTCAGTACAGCAATACCAATTTCTCAACCGTGCAATCATCTGTTGACTACACAATTGACAGGTTGAAGAAAATTAAGAAGGAGATGACTCCACTCAAGAATGTTAAAGCTGATTTGGACCCTGTTAATGGAAGACTTGCTCTGCTGTGCAACAGGACACAAGCAACCAATCAAATACTTGTGACGATTCAGCTGAGCCATCAGTGATACAGAAGTTGTCAGAGCTTAGACCACTAGAAATGAACCAGGGAACAGAGAAGCAGCTGTCTGACCTGTTATCCAAGTACACCACATGTTTAGTATCCAACATCAATGACAGATTTCAGGAATCCTTGCCTGTTGTGAGTGCATTTCAAGTCTTTGATCCATTGCTAGTTCCAGATGTTGGAGGTGTCGGTTTTTCTGACTATGGTGAGATTGATGTGAAAACAATGGCAGACCACTTTTATTCAGAATCTGCTGTGAAGGCTACCCAGTTGAAAGACGAGTGGAGAAAATTCAAATATGATCTTGCAAACTGGAAGAAGAAAGTCCCAGAGGAACTCAAGCCCAAGATGAAGACAGCTCATGCACAATCCACATCTTGTACAGAAGGGACAACTGTCACCTCAGGAATGCAGCAGCAGAAAGAGCAGGCTAAGAAAAAGCCAGACGTTAAAGTGCTACTACAATCAGAAAATCACTTGTCTTTTTTCTTCAAATTTCGAAAGTCTGTTTGCTTAACACCTGACTCGCAAAATTTCAAGCTTTAATTTCAAGCAGAAGACTGTTTACTTTGAGTGCAACTTTTTAATTTAACGGTCCGCCATTACTCACGTTTGTAACTGACCGATTAGGCCTCGGAGAGCTGGATCCAAGATAAAATGACGTCATATGTGCACTGGTTTAAAATTGCAGTGTGTGAATGCAGCTTATTAAGTATGCAAAACATGAGTTTGAGAGTCTGAAAGTTCAAAATTCCCGTGCTGCGTACTAAATCACCCGGGTTTACACACACTGCATTCTTACTCTTGTGAGCTTTTTACGTCATTTCGTCCTCTATCCAGTTCTCTTAAGATTTTGAAGTTAGCAATGGCGGACCGTTAAATTAAAAGTTGAACTCAAAGTAAACAGTGTTCTGCTTGAAATTAAAGCTTGAAATTTCGCGAGTCGGGTGTTAAGCAAACATACTTTCGAAATTTGAAGAAAAAAGACAAGTGATTTTCTGATCGTAGTAGCACTTTAAGAGACAACAATCGTCAACAGAGTGGTGTATGCAAAGGCTGATTACCTTGAAACAAGGACTTCAGTTTGAATTACTACCACAGATTGCAGAAATTGCAAGTTCTTTGCCTATGTCAAATGTCTGGCCAGAGAGAGGGGCAAGCTGTTTAAAGAGGTTGAAGACAAGACTCAGAAGCCGAATAAAGGTTGACATGCTTAATACTTTGATGCTAATCTCAATCAATGGCCCTGAATGTAATGAATTGATTGAATCAGCTGTTCTTCTGTGGAATAGCAAGAAAAACAGAAGGAAACTCCCTCCTAAAGTTCCCGTTGAAACAGAATCAACTGTTTTTGTGGCAGTTCCACATTCAGTTGATTCAGCTTGTCAGACAGAAGCTTGTGAGACAGAGAGTACTCTGGAGGATTCTTTTCTAGATCAACAATCTATTTCTGATGAAAGTGATGTTATATTGGCATTGGGTCTATCTTGGGAAGATAGTGAATGTGATTCTGACTTTTATTCCGACTCCGAGTTTGAATAACTTCAATTTCAAAATAGAACATGCAAACATCAGCAACGGTAAGGCTAGTAACTTTATTGTACTTCTCAGCTTCAGATAACGCTTTATACACTAACAGGCATAGGCATGCATTCTAGGCATATTCCGGACCGGGACCTTAGATGGTTTGCTTTGACACCTCTGGCTTTGCTGAAGAGCCTCCTACTTTATCAGTGATCACCTCCTACTTAAAAATCTATTGAGAACCCTGAGTGTCATGTCAGATTTGGAAACAGTGCATATACTGGGTTGTTGTAGGCAGGATGATAAAATTTCGGAAAGCCTTTGATATACCACATGCACTCAGCAGACAGGTTGATTTGAATTATATTCAGATGAATTTTCTTTACCCACATTGGTACAGTTATAAGATAAACCATTAACATCAACAGGTGTGAAAGAATTCTTGAGATTTCACAGGTATCGATGGCCCCACAATCAAATAACACCGTATCTAATCGGTACCACAGTAGATCTCTCAAGGAGCAGCCTCAAATCCAAACATTGAAGAGAACCTGCCTGCTAGACCAGCATCAAGTAGTTGAAACACCAACATCCACATCAAAGTGTGTATGTTGTGGTTCAATTTTATACTTGGTACATTTTTACTTTGTTTTGTACTCATTATCTTACCTTACCATACACAAGAACAAAAGAAAACAAAAATATTTATTGTACCAAGGATAAATTGAACTACAACATCTATAACATGTATGATCAAGACAAATGATAAAACTAAACAGTAGTGCTTTTTGCTAAACTTTTCACTTCTCTTCTAGAAATCTCACTAATTTTTATCCATATTTGCCAGAACAAAGAGCATGATATGCTGCATCAATTTTACCCCTTTTAAAGAGAACATGTTCCTGTATGTATAATAATGCAGATGGCTGCCCACAAAAGTTAATAACATTTCTCTTGCACAAATAATATCTGAGCTTGTCATTTCTTTCCATGAACAACTGTTTGAAAAAATATTTTCATTTACTTAGGTGACTAACCAATCACAACCATTTGCCAGTTCTGTTTACACATGAATAAATTAGTACAACATGATGTACTTTTTCCTCTTTTTTTAATTCTTTCTTTCTATTGTGGTTTCTTTTTGTATCTTTAAGAATTAGTCAGTAATGTTGAAAGTCTTTTACTTGAAAAACTGTGGCACTTAATTCAAAGCATCAGATTAAAACCCATATGGGGGCACTGGACAGCTGAGCAGTTAGGGTGATGGATTTCAATGCGTTCACCCCGGGTTCAAATCCCAC
Source organism: Pachyseris speciosa (assembly GCA_016490735.1). Lineage (NCBI taxonomy): Eukaryota > Metazoa > Cnidaria > Anthozoa > Scleractinia > Pachyseridae > Pachyseris > Pachyseris speciosa. The sequence goes on from JAEMWC010000226.1 coordinate 669,174, forward strand.
TCTGGCTGTTAGCTGGTCTTGTTCTGGGTACTCCCTGGTTCAAGTCCTCAGTCATTCTTGTAAATAGCCAACTGGTTTGCCTCCGGCCAGTTGGTATTCTTTATACAATGTTGAGTTTTTTATTAATTTTGCATAATTTGTTTCTGTTACTATTTGTGGGCCACAATGGAAACTACCGGGCTACCAGTAATTGCATCACCCCTGTAAAATAATAGTTACCTCACTGCAAGATGGATTCCTCTGGATTTTGTTGAATATTGCTAACTGCAATTTGTCCAGACTATCTGGAACATAGTCTTTACCACTGAATGACACATGTTGTTTGAAAATTGATACCAGGTCATGATCCTTTTGATCAGAGGTCATACATAACTAAGAAAAGAGAATGTTACAGACAACTGATTTAAGTTAAAGTGATGTGGGCATCTTTCCATAAATGTGCATCAGTAGATAAATCATTAATTTTATTATTATAATATAGGCATATATAATGCTCCACCAAAGCGAGTAAATATAAGAGAAGTTAAAGATATTGTGCATCAAATGGGAACTCGGAAAAAAAAAATCCGAGCCCTAGATGGGATTTGAACCCACGACCCTCCGTGATCTAGTCGGATGCTCTAACCACTGAGCTACTGGAGACTCTGTGGTGAGCAAGGGTGATATGTGGGCTTTTGACTGGAACTGCATCACGCAGTTACATGGTCAAATTTTAAACGACCATATATGACTCATAACTGCATCGCGCAGTCACATTAAGGCATATCGGCGATAGCACCTCGCTAACTGCATCACGCAGTCACATTAAGGCATATCAAAGATGCAACCAACCAACCACCAAAGCGAGTAAATATAAGAGAAGTTAAAGATATTGTGCATCAAATGGGAACTCGGAAAAAAAATCCGAGCCCCAGATGGGATTTGAACCCAGGGAGGGTCGTGGGTTCAAATCCCATCTGGAGCGCTGCATTTAAAAAAGTCAACCATTTCCAAGTCAGATAGGCATCTTGTGTGCTGTTTGAGTCAAAAAGGCACATTGCACATCCTAATTCAACAGGGACGTTCCTGTTATCTTAATCCAGTTATTTGGCGCTTAGTTTTCAAATAAAGAATACCCTTGGGTATTGCTTGATGAATGTTAATAAGGGAGACTTATGAAGGGCTTGGTAGAAAACTATATATGCTAAGTGGATTTTTAGGTGAACGCATTTTTTGGGCCCATGTTTTCTTGAAGACTAAGCGCAAAGCAGCGAAAAAGAATACAGGGCAATGTTTACCGCAAAAAACAAGCCAGTATGCAAAATACCAGCAATTTTGGAGCAAAATTAAAAACAAAACTCCCAAAATTCCACTTAGCATAGTTTTCCACTAAGCCCATCAATTAGTTTAAAGAAGAATATGTAATAGGTGGTACAGAAAATGTTTAGAAATACATATGGTTTGTTCCTGGTTTGTTCCATGATTTTTCTCATACACCAGATTCAGTCTTCACATACTGGCCTACTTCATGCCTTTTATCTTCACAAAGGTTGTCATATTTCCTGTGTCAGTCCATTGTGTCTGTTTTGTGATGTGGTTTATGGGAGAAATTCTTCAATAAAGTTGAGCCAAACCATCCTGTTTCTTCTTTTGTGATCAAGCATCAGGCATGATCAAAAACATGTCGCTAGCTTGGTAACATCTCATCTAGCTCATCTGGTTATTAGTACCAGGCTGCTAGGACCGGCTGTAGCCAAGTTTGAAAGATACTAAAATAGGGGACAGGGTACCTTCGGGAATAGGAAAACACTTGATCATTCACAGAAGGTATAGTAATATGATAGTACATGATTATGCAATCGAACGAGAGATCACATGACTACTGTAAAAGCAGAGAGCACATGTATTATAATATAGCAAGTTGATTATTGCATCTGTGTCTTCACTTATGTCTTTCTAACATAAAGAACCCTTCGGTTACTACATTGGTGGCGAGGATCCCAAGAAAGAAAGAGTAGAGGAGTATCTACAACATGACTGAGGCAGCTTCAGGCGGCAGAGCTACACAAAACGCGCAACTACAACAAAACATCACAGTTGTAAATCAACCACTAAACATCAGACACAGCCATATGATGGACGAAATGGAAAAAAGACATCGAGTGACAGTTCAGGTTCTTCAGACTAACCGATCCAGTAGTAATTAAGAAAGATGGCTTGATTATCTACAGAGGATCACAAATCGCCGACTTGGAAGACTCTCTTGCAGATTTACCGCCACACGAGAGCGAGGATGTCTACTCATGATTCATCCGGAAGCTAGACAGGAACTTTCTACCAAGGAAAAACAAAGACTATGCCAGATTCCAGTTCGGAAACCTTTCTCAGGAGGCTGATGAAAGTATGACAAAGTATTATGCAAAACTCTGTGAAATCGCGAAGAAATGTGAGTTCAACGACGAAGATGATGCAATAAGAGATCATCTCATCAAAACGACGACCAACCGCATACGAATGAAAACAATTTGCAACAATTAGACACTATCCCAAATCTTAGACGAAGCAGCTATAGAAGAGGAATCCACTGCTCAAGCACATGAGATGGACAAGAAACTCCATGACGTGACGGAATTTCGGAAGATCAAACAAGTCACAAAGGACAAGTGTGACAGGAGTGCCACATGCTATCGATGTGGATCAAACTACGAGAGGGGAAATTGCAAGGCTTAGGGAGCTAAATGCTTCAAATGCGGTAAACGGAACCATTACACCACAGATAGCAAAGACCGCACAGAGGAGAAAAGAGAAAAATCCAGTCACCAAAACGGCAAGAAAGAAGATACTCAGCGCGGGTCACGACAAGCAAGACGGCCGCCCGTTAATCAACACCACCATAGACGAGTTCGACACGTGAAACAAGAAGATACACAAGAGAGATCAACAAGCGGACACAGCGATACAGAAAGCGAACTCCCTCATTGAAGACATTGTGCGAATTATACAGCACATGAATGCCCACCGTACTGCACAAACAAACTCCAAGAAAAACAAATCCAAGATTTGGATAAACGGGAAAAAAATGGAAGTGAACCGGATACAGGCGTGGACACAAACGTCATGGATGAACATCAGTTCAATGAGTTGCTAAGGGCAACACCTGAGAAAGAATTACAAGACACGCACATCAAGTTGAAAACACTCACCAAAGATCTTCCAGTCAGTGGAGAATGCAACGTCATGCTAGAAAACAAAACACGGAAAACGCAGGCGAAGATCACAGTCATTCAAGGGAAAATTGATTCCTTACCCTTACTTGGAAGAAAAACACTGGAAGACTTGGGGATGATCAAATTTGATGCGAATGAAGGACTGAAAGAACCAAACCGTGATGAAATCCAGACCATCAACAAAATACAAACCGGAAACGAAGACCTGGATAGGATTTTGCTCCAGTATAAAGGAATATTTGAAGGGAATTGGCAAAGCAAAACGCGACAGACAAGACATCAACATCCATTTGCCGCTTAAGGATGATGCACAGCCAGTTGCACAAAAACCATGGAGAGTACCATACCACCTGATGGAACCCCTAAAGAGAATGGAAGAATTTGTAGATAAAGACCTCATGGAAAAGGTTCCAGAACATGAATCCATCACTTGGTGCTCGTTGCTAGTTGTCCAACAAAAACCCAAAAATCCAAATGACATCCGCGTTAGCCTTGACCTGCGAATACTGCAGAAGTCCATGCAACGCACACGACAAGTACAGGCACCAATCGCAGAGGATTTCATGACCACATTCAAGGATTGCAAAGTCTTTAGTAAACTAGACATGAACCACAGATACCACCAGTTCCCACTAGACAAGGAATCGAGAAAGCTCATGACATTCTCAAGTCCGTGGGGCAACTATCGTTACAAACTGCTTGTGTTTGGAGGAATCAATAGCCAGGATCTATTTGACACAGAAATAAGCAAGATCATCTCTGGGATACCAAGAGTCCTAAACAACAGAGATGACATTATGGTTGGCGGAGCCAATTGGGACGACCACAATGTGAACCTAGCCACTTTGTTATAGCGACTCGAGACCCACAACTTAACCTTACGCAAGGAGAAGTGTGAATTTGGCAAATCTATGATGGACTTCCACGGACATCTGTTCACAGCCGAGGGACTGAAACCCAGTCCCAGCAAAGTCAAGGCTGTACGTGAATACAGCCCACCGAAATCCAAGGAGGAACTTGTCTCATTTTTACAAATGATGGCATACTTATCGAGATACATCAGCAATTTCTCGAGCCGTTGCGAATCTCTGACAAGATTAACAAAGAGAGAACACAAGTTTGAATGGACAGAGGCCCAACAGAAGGCTTTTGAAGACTTGAAGACAGCAATCACTACAGCACCTGTTCTCATCCCGTACAAGTTTGGACTTGATACTATGGTCATCTGTGATGGAAGTCCGACTCGCCTTGGAGGGTGCTTATTTCAGAAGACAGAACATGGCTACCAACCAGTACATTTTGTAAGCAGATCGTTGACAGATACCGAAAAATGGTACTCACAGAAAGAACGAGAGGCACAAGGCTAAATATGTATTTACTGGTAATGGGAGCACAGCACTTTCAGCTAGCAACTGACCACAAACCGCTCCTCCCACTGTTCAACAACCCAAACGCCAAACTGCCACCCAGAATAGAGCGAACAGTGATGAAGATGCAGAACCTAGACTTTCCTGCAATCCACATACCTGGAAAGTCCAATATGACGGACTACCTCTCCCGACACCCATTACCAGAGGTAGAGAAGACCGGCCATGAGCGACACGTCAGAGCAGTTATTGAAGCAGATCATGCAGTAGTCATGGAAACTATCAAGTCAGCAACTAAAGACGACAGAGCACTTCAAAAGCTGAAGGAAGCACTAGAAACAGGGAAATGAACCAGAAACGATCCAGACTTGGCACCATACTACGACCAGAGTAGAAATTTATGTGTCTGAGGGAATCCTGCTAAGGCTAAACAGAATCATCCCACCAGAATCCCTTTGGGACAAGATAGTCAGCGTAGCGCACAGGCAGTGGCACTTGGACATATCAAAAACAAAAGAACTCCTCAGGAAGAAGTACTGGTTCTCAAACATGAACAAGCGCATTGAAGAGATTGTTAACACTTGCTTCAGCTGCCAAGTGACAACCAACACTCACCACACTGAACCTGGCAAGATGACAGATTTACCCAAAAGACCGTAGGATACCACTGAAGCAGACTCCTGTGGGCCATTCCCTAATGGCGAGTATGTATTTGTTGTAACCGACCAGTACTCAAGATATCCCAAAGCCAAATTTATCAACTCAACATCAATCAAGCTAGTTCGAAGAAAACTCAAGAAAATCTTCGCTACGCATGGAGTACTGAAAACAGTGCAAACGGATAATGGACCACCATTTAACTCACAGGAGTTCCAGACACTCACATGAGAAATGGGATTCAACCACAAGAAGATGACACCCAGACATCCCAAAGCACAAGGCCAGGTGGAAGGTTTTAACAAACTTGTGAACAAGATAGCCACCATCGCAAATCAGGAAGGAATAGAAGTACACGAGGCAACCTATGACATGCTTCAAGCTTACAGAGACACACCACACCCAGCTACCAAGAAGACTCCCTATGAACTAATGATAAATAGAGAAGTCTGCACAAAACTTTTGCACTTCCCATCAGAAACATCAACAAAGGATCAGGAGGTCAGATGTATTGACCGAAACTACAAAGAGCGAATCATACAATACCATGACAAGCGATACCGGGTGACACAACTTCAACTTGAAGTTGGACAAGCTGTCATCATCAAATGAGAAAAGAAACGCTGAGACATCCTATGAACTGCACATCTACCTTGTAACCCAAGTGAAAGGATCAACCATCTATGCTAGGAGACTAAGCGATGGAAAAAACAATCTGTCAAGATGCATCATGGTTCAAACTACTGAAAACAGACACAAGGAGCACAAACAACGAAGAAGCCAGAATACCGCAACCGACACAGATACCACCTGCATACAGTTCCCAGCAACCAGAAATAGCAACACAGAGGGATGATGCAGCTAGCAATCATGACGACAACAGTCAGGCCGCACCGGAGCCACAGCTTAGGCGATCAAACAGAACGCATAGATCAGTGTTTGAAGGACACCTAAGAGATTTTGAACAATGCTAGGTTTAGAAAATAACTTGCTGACTTAACATTGAATATGAACACGAACATTGAATTTGTTGCTGTTACATTAATCAATCATCCTGAATCATTATTTGAGTGACATGAGATTTAAGTTTAACATATAGAACCCTTCAGTTACTACAGAAGGTATCTTTCATGGTCTTTCCATGTCATGTCTGCGAATTGTTTATGTACAGTGTATTAGCACTCAAGGAAGATAAACCGAAAAAAGAGTCTTTTGCTGACATAACAAGGTAGAATGGTGCTTAAATTAAATTTATGTTTAAATGAACAATTAAAAGCACTATTAATTAGACCAAAGACATTAAGTAATCTCTTAATGTAATATACATGACTTACAATAGGAGTACAATGTAGAAAATGGCAAAACCTTGAAAGTACATGCCACATATCTTTGTGTAGCCCGTTCGCTATTAGCGGGCCAAACTAAACCTTTTAGTATGATAAACAAGGAGAATTTCCCATCGATGAGAGCTATCTTGTTCTATAATTTCGTATATCCCCGATGTTATGGCCTTCTGAAATATGGCAAAATTCAGCGTATAAAAAGAGCAGCAAACATTGTATTCTTTATGTGAGTGGATAGAAATCAATGAAAGCTTAGTTGGGGATGAACTATAGCTTAGAAGAAACTACAAGGGAAGTAAAATCAACTGTGAAAATGTAACAGAGTGAACTAGGACTTGTGTGACTTAGAATTGCATGACAATATAGTCATCTAGTTTTAAGGAATTTTTGTAGAATTTTGCAACTTAGTCTTAATGTAATGGGAGCCTTTTTGGGGTCTCATGTGACAGTTTTACTCTGGAGATTTGTGTCCATCTCTTGTACTTCAAGTCGTGCAAACTGTAAAGCCCATTAAATTTACAGAATATAAACGCTGTTGGTTTACTGAGTAGAACTCCAGATTTGCGGTTGGCATTTATTTAATTGCCCACTGCTACAAAAACATCAAAGACAAGAACTGTGAAAACATCAAAGACAAGTTTTGCTGGTCTTGTATAAGAATTTTGAAAATGGACTGATTTGCATAAAATTCTAGGGGCTTTCAGGCACGTTGAGGCCAATTTCGAACTTTCCTGATTTTCACAAAAATAAAAAATCAAATTTTTCAACTGTTTTGAGCTTTTTCTTGGCACAAAAAAGAGGGGTTTTTTTTTAGAGATTTTTCATGTAATTCTTGCTGAATAATGTCACTCAAATCGATGCAATTTTTCTTCATGGAACTTTTTTACAACAAGATGATAAAGATTTTGAACTCAGTTTATACCCCACAAACAAGGGAAATCTCCCAACTTTTAGGCTCAAAAAGTAGGGTCAACTTATACACTGGAAAATATGGTAGTTTTCCAGGAAGGCCTTCGTTTGAAAACTAAATGCTGAATGCTCATAACTGACTTAAGACAACACTGAGTGCCTGTGCTTGATGAGGGTACACATAATGTGCTGTGTCTTTTTGACTCATAAACAGCACACAAGATGTCCATCTGACTTTGAAATACTTGCATATAGGTGGTTTTCACATTACGTCATCGCTGCCATGCTGGTGGATGTAAACAAAAGATCTCTCATTGGCTCCTTTTGTTCGTCCACCAGCATTTGTTCATTTTACCATTGTCATTTGTGTCTCCAGAGATTGGCTGCAAACCATCTATCATGCCGGGTCGACTGCACCTAAATGCAGTGCTTGTTACCTGTGTTTTGCTTAATCATAGCGCTCAATAAGATTGAACTTGGCTTGAAAACAGTGCACAGCTTTCCTGCTTGACTTTAAAACAGCACTCAGTAGCCTTGGTTTAAGCTTAAGTCAGCCTGCAAAGATATTGTCCCACCTGAAAACAGCACTCAAGAGATTTGGGGTTAGCATCAGGGTTAGGATTAGAGTTAGCATTAGGGCTTGGGTTAGGGTTAGGGTTAGCATTTGCGTTGGTTTTAGCAACCAGGACTGTGTCTTCTGGTTTTTAGACAAATAGCGTGTTTTAGTTATAATTATACAGTCAATCTAAAACTTACCATAGCTTGAGCCAATATTACTCCAGCAACACCCTTCATCCACCTTGTCTGCGCATCAGGAAAAAACCCAGAGAGCAACTCCACAAGATCTAGCAGGAGTTGCTGGTTTGCGGCTATAAAAGTAGTGGCATATCTAATGGCCCACAGTGTCAAAAATCCCTGTAAGATGGAACAAGTTAATTAAGATACTTTTTCCTTTGCAGTATTTCTAGTGAACAGGGTAACCGAGACATCTTAAAGTGCCTATGAAATGAAAAATAATTGCTGTTAATTTGAAAGGCTTTTCAAAATACAGAAGAATGGCGTTTTCCTTTTTGGAATATCTTTTTTCGTTCTAGAGATATTAACGTTTTTGTATTATGCAAATTAGGAAAGTGATGACGTAATAAACTGTGCAACTAAAATGGTAAAATACTGAATCAATAATATCTCTAGAAATATTGTAGCACTGTTCTTCAAACTTGGCACTAGAAATGTACACCACAAAAGAAACAAAATGACACCTGTGGTGCTGTTGCCATGACAACAGTTTTGCCGTTGGTCCTGTCTTAATTAGAAATGAAATTCCCAGTTTTTGCCTTAACCAAGTATCATCCACTCCCAGCAATCTAATGAGGAGAGTTTCGACAATATTAAAACCATGTCTGTTTCGAGCAGGACCCTCTGTCCCACTTAAAAGAGTTGCAAATGGGGATATTTGGTTTTTGACAGAAAGAGACTGGAGCCAAGAGAGTTACCATGGCAATGACACCACAGGTGTCATTTTGTTTCTTTAGTAATCTACATTTCTGGTGCCAAGTTTGAAGATCATCGCTCCAATATTTCTATAGATATTCTTGATTCAGTATTTTAACATTTTAGTTGCACAGTTTATGACGTCATCACTTTCCTAATTTGCATAATACAAAAACGTTAATATCTCTAGAACGAAAAAAGATATTCCAAAAAGGAAAACACCATTCTTCTGTATTTTGAAAAGCCTTTCAAATGACCAGCAATTATTTTTCATTTCATGGGCACTTTAAGTTGCTTTGTTTAAATGTATGACCAATTTCACAACATTTCCTGGCCATTACACCTAATTGAAGCAATCTGGGGTTCACCAAATATCCTGTTAGGGAGGCACTAGCATGGTTAAACAGTTAGCTGTAGAACAATAGAAAAGAAATCTGCAGACCCCAGGGTCAAGTTCTGCTCTAACTAGCTGGAGTTGATTCATAAAAGTCCTTAGTTCAACTTCCTTAATCATGGTTGAAAATAGTTAACTTTTTTTGTTTGTTAATTCTGTTCTTGTTTCTTTCATTAGACCTAAACATAATCTCCACATTGGGAGTGGATTATTAGGTTTGTCATTATCATTACATTATTATGTTGCAAACAGACACCTGTGGCAATCTAAAGGAACAACTGCACTGCAATATTAGATATCATCATAATGTACAGAGCTATGCTCACTTGCTTGCTTAGGTCAGGCTCTTTAATATAATGTTTAATAAATGAGTAGGAGTGTTGTATCAAGTTTTAAAACACAAGGCATAGCCAAGTGTTTTAGGACTTGATAAACACAAATTACAAATTTATTGAACGGCTTCAAAAGTTTTACTGTGCATCGATCCATTTTTAGTACAAATCTACTAGCGTTCTATCTCGAATGCTGTTTTCTGATTGGCTACGCAACTCGCTATCTATTCTGTGATAGATAGTGAGTAGCGATTGTCAACAAAATGGTGGAAGCTTCTTCACATTTTCTAAGTGTCTGCGAGGAGGATTTAGATAATTGACTTGTTTAGTTTTGAAGAACTAGTAGATTTATACTAAAACAATTTGATTATTTGCTTTCGATTTCTATGCGTGAGCACCCTCATCAGCTATCACGCAATAGAAATCCTGAGCGCATAATCTAATTGCTAATTACATTAACGTTTACATTTTGGGTTATTTTGGCCTAGAATTGGGCATAATTATAATTTATCTGTGTCTACATCAGATATAAAGACACTCATTAAACATTCATTTCTTTTGTATTTCCGTCACAAATTATTAATGAACTTTTGAAAGGGAAATATATACCATATACATGTACAGGGACCTTCAACTCAAATGTAAGACAGTTAGGTTATGCATGAGAAGACTTAAATACTTTTGCACTGCTTTGATCAGCCTCTACAGTTGATAAAGAACTTACAAAAATTCGAGCCAGGATTTTATCCCTGACTTGCATACATAAGTTGCTGTTATTTTTTTACTGAAGAAGTTGGGCAAAAACAGGGAGAACCACAACTAACATTTGACTTATGTTGTGTATTCAAATACTATAGTAATGTAATGAAATGGCAGCACAAGTTAACAATCAGGCAATAGATCATTGGTATTTAATAAATGAAGTTTCTAGACTGATGGAAGAAACCCTACAGCTGTAGGTGAAGAAGCCTATGTTTGTCAGAATGAATAGGGGCATAAACAAAAGGTAATCATGTGGAGCCATGATACTAATTATTATTTTTTGGTGGTACACTGTAGAGGCAAATCTACTTGCCACTTGTCCAATGGGCAAATTAAATGCAATACTCATGTTTATTGTTACACTCACCCTGTTTTGTTTGACAAGGGAGGATAATTCCTCTGTTGCCAGTTCCACTTCGCGACTGAAATTGGCACTCTTCTTGAAAGGAAACTTTATTACTCTCCCGAGCAGTCTATGGTAAATCAAATGAAATATGGTTGAACTCATTTAGTCTCCCCAATTATTTGAACATCTGTGCTTGGCTACAAAGATTTGGGACCTTAATTAAGTTATTATTATTGTTATTATTGTTTTATTGTTATTATTATCCATTACTAATACACACACACACACATACTACCATTTCATACTGTTCTGGAAATAACTATAATTTTCCTTGTATAACTGGGAAAGCCATCTATTAGAAAAAAATGGGCATTTTCTATAGTCAGTATTAACCCATTGGCACCTGTGCCGGCCAAAAGCGACCGCACGGAACCACGTCCCTTGTACCACTTGTGACTTCTACATTAAGCCCCCCTCTCTAATAAGCCCCCGTTAATGAGGCCTGAAATTAAATAAGCCTCCCAGGGCCTTAATAGAGCTTTTACGGTAACTGCTTTGTCTTTAACTCTGAAAAAGGATTTTAGTTCATAAAAATAAAACAACACTTTTAAGTTTAGAACAAGACATGTTTCAACATACTTATGCCATCTTCAGTTGCAAATGTTCGTTACAATTTGAATTTTAACTGTATACAGAGTTTCATATTACAAGGATTAACTATTTTTTGAATAATAATGAAAACAAGTATAAAACATGAGGTCCGGCAGACTACACAACTTACTAAATTGAAAGGGTTAAACCAACATGCTGGAACTGATGGTTTAAAACAGGCTTCTCCCATTTAATATGCAGGGCCTTTTAAACTTTAATTTGAAACTTGGAGGTTGCAGAGTCTAAAACAGTAAAACATTCTGTAGAACAGGAGTCTCAACAAGCCTGAGATGACCCTAAATGCCTGTAAACATGAGAAGCCTTATCGGACACAAGGTGCTCACAAACACGAGTACAAATGTGGCGAGCGGTTTCGCCAATGTAACTAGCATTACAGCCAGCACAAACAAATTTATAAACAACAGGTGAACGGAGACCCTGTGGTACAAAATGTTTCACGCTGAACAACTGTCTAACCTTAAAAGTACAGTCAAAGGACATAATTATTTGTCACTTTCGAAAATGGCGCAAGAAATTTTCACCTACATTTGCACACTAAGAGCAGGAAAACCTGAGACAGGTCGCGCCATTTGTCTTTTTAGGCGGGAAAAACACAGAAAATATAAAGAAACAAGAGACGTAACAAAAGATTGAAAAATCGGTTGCTAAGCTCAGTAGAGAGAAATTACAAGCGGTTTGTTTAAGAGATATCACCTTGCTTTCCTTTCCGTCGAGATGTCGAGTTGTGTTGATCAAAGGTTGATAATTTTTTATGTTGTTTGAAAAATATTTTTCCAACTACTATGGGCCGAAAAAGTGTTGAACTAACCACAGAAACGAAGGAATTGATTTTTGCACTGTCAGAATCAGTGAAAAACAAAGCTGAACTGTCAAGGCTGTTGAACATTTCAAGAACGACTATCACAAGCATTGTACGCAACTACAAAAGGACTGGCTTGATGGAGAATTTGAAGTGAAGTGGAAGGAAAAAAAATTCACAAATAGAGATAGAAACGCTTTACTTCGTCTGGTTAAAGCAAACAGACGACTAAACTTACAGGACATTACATCGAAGCTTAACGAGTGCAAAACACAAACTTTTAGCAAGAAAACTGTGCAAAGGGTTCTGCACTCAGAAGGATATAAACGAAGGTCAGCAAAAATGAAAGTTGTGGTTCAGGAGGTAAATCACAAAAAGCGAGTTGACTGGTGTAAAGACCGAAAAAGTCTCACAGTAGACGAGTACTGGAGAAAAGTGATTTTTCCGACGAAAGTCATATTGTTCTCAGTGCAAACAACCGTGTTTATATTTGGCGAAAAGAAGACGAAAAGTACAATCCGCACCTCATCTGTCCACGCCCTGAACTCAAGATAAGTTTGATGATCTGGGGATGTATTTGCTATGACGGTGTTAGAACTTTGGCTGCTGTAGAAGGTAACATTAACTCCGCTAAGTACGTTGACATCCCAGAAAATAATCTGTGGCCAGTAATAGCCTGGTATGATGAGTACCTGTTCATGGATGACAATGCTCCCGTTCACAGAGCTCATGCCGTAGAAAATTACAAAGACAAAAATGACATAACCTTCATGAAGTGGCCAGCACAGTCTCCACATTTGAATATAATAGAAACTATCTGGCTCTACATCAAGAGACAGTTACAAAAATCCATGACAAATATCCCGACCAAGTATGACCGCTTCCGTGCGATTCAGAGTGTGTGGCAGCAGATCGATTTGGAATACGTAAGGAAGCTTTACCACTCCATTCCTGATCGACCAGACAATGTCATCAAAATGAAGGGCCATCTCACTAAATATTGAGGTCATTGCAAACCTCGATGCGTCGCACGCTGTGCCAAATCGAACACGTGGAAAAACGTAAACAAACGCCGCCATATTGAAAGTGACAAATATTTATGTCTCTTGACTGTAGAAAAAACTAGCTTGATGTCAACATTACTACAATATTGTCTGAGCAGTTTTCTAAGTTTAGTTTGTGTAACGCTGGAAAAACGGCCCGCAAAAGGAAGTTTATAATAATGTGTAGAGGGTTTGTTGGTCCCACCAATGTGGCTCTGCATATTAAATGGAAGAAGCCTGTTTTAAACCAACAGTTACAGCATGCTGGTTTATTACCCTTTCTATTTAGTAAGTTTTGTAGTCTAATACCTCATGTTTTATACTTGTTTTCATTATTATTCAAAAAATAGTTAATCCTTGTAATATGAAACTCTGTATACAGTTAAAATTCAAATTGTAACGAACATTTGCAACTGAAGATGGCATAAGTATGTTGAAACATGTCTTGTTTTAAACTTAAAAGCATTGTTTTTGTTTTTCAAACCATTGTTCATCTGCTACTTTCATGATTTTAGTTCATGCTTTAATTGTTTTCTTTTAACTCGTTAAACTTGAAATGGCTATTTTATTAAATGCTTATTTTGTGAGGAAATATTATGACCAATGATACATGTACACATACCTTGGCAGCTCGCTGGTATTTGATGTTAGAATAACACTTCCCTTTGGAATGATGTTCCCCTGGGTCAATGACCCTTGGCTGAAACCCCCTTGGAGTTGCAGAAGAGATTCTGCCAGCTGGGAATTCATTTCTCCATCGTCAAGAAAAGCCACAAAAGTTGATGACCCAAGCAACTTTGATAGCTTCTTACTGTAAACAAAATAACAATATCATTATAGACTGAAATGAACCTGTAGACTGTTGTTTGATACATCTACATACTGGAAAGCTATACACACAACGTTTTCCACAAATTACCAGCATTACAGGCACCTTAAAACCTTTTCGAGAAGCCTTCAGGGCATTATTTGTTGGTATTACTGAGAAGAATGGAGTGGGGGGGAGGGGGGAGGGGGGAGGGTAGCCAAGGTTTGATGATCATAATAATAATAATAATAATAATAATAATAATAATAATAATAATAATAATAATAATAATAATAATAATAATCACTTTATTTTAAGTCTCAAATGTATTTAGCTGAGCACAGATGCTCTACTTATTAGGGACACTACATCAAATCAACTCTAAATAAATCAAATGAAATCAAAATGGTGGTTTTTGGGGAGAGGGGAAAGTCGGAGTACCCAGAGAAAAACCTCTCGGAGCAGAGTAGAGAACCAACAAACTCAGCCCACTTATGACGCCAAGTCTGGGAATTGAACCCGGGACACATTGGTGGAAGGCGAGCGCTCTCACCACTGCGCCAACCCTGCTCCCAAAAGAGATGAAGAGTAAAGACACTCAGAAATAAAAGGAATAACTCATCCGTTTATGTAAGAAAGCCCTTCATAAATCATGAGGTATCAGATGAATGTCGTGTCCTTTACCTTGCCTTAATAATTATTACAGGTCAAATAATTTTGCCTATTTCAAAGAAGCAAAATACTAATTTGCCAATTGTAGCATTTTGTATAAATTTATAACTTACACTAAGATTTAAAGGGTCTATATTGTCTTGTTTTTTTATGGTTCTGGTATGTACATAAAGAATAGATAGATGTTCAAAAAAAATTTTTTTTTAATTCCGCCATGTTTTTACCCTAAATTCATCGTTCAAAGTCATTGCTTGAACCATGCTCATCAAACTAGACCGAGCTAGTAAGGGCATGGGTCTATTCCTTGTTTGACGTCAAACTAATTTTAATGCATTGCAGTAAGTCTTTGTAAACATGCATGTAAAGCAGTTTGTGACATAAAACCAGGACAAGACCCATGCCCCTTACTAGCCTGGTCAAGTTTGATGGGCGTGGCTCAAGCATGATCTTTGAAAGATGATTTTAGGGCAAAAACACGGCAGAATTTGAAAAAACTTTTTTGAAAAGCCATCTACTCGTTGTACCCAGGGGGGGTACTCGGGATTTCAAGTGACAGGGATGATCGAAGGATTTTTTTGGGTTTGAAATTTTCGATTCGAGGATTTTTTTGGGTACGAAAATTTGGGAAGTATTTTTTTGGGTAGCTTGATTTGAGTAGGGATTTTTTGGGGGTATTCTTTGTGTTATATCATTACCCCTTTCTGGAACTTTTAAGGGCCACAAAATCAGCATGGGATTTTTTGGGGGTTAATTTTTGGCCCAGGGATTTTTTGGGGTTTTGCTGGAAGCCCTAGGGGTTTTTTTGGGTCTTGACTTTTGGCTCCATTTGATCATCTCTTGAAATCCCGAGTACCCCCCCTTGGGTTGTTATGTAAATACCAGAACCACAGAACCACAGAAGACGAAATAGACACTTAAATGAAAACAAACATTCACTCGTGAAATTCTTAATCGTGAACGTTATTCTGTTTATATTTACTTACAGTGAAGTTCCACAGTGGCGTTGATCACCAAGAGATACCAAGAGAGGGTGCTCCCTTTTTGTAACTCCTTGGCAATATGCCAAGATTTCAAGGGCTGTTGTCTTCCCTATACTTTTATCTTTTCCAATAATTAATCCAATATTGGCTGCAGACTTCCCTAGCAACAAATATATTTAAATGTTATAAGTAGCACGTACAATCTGTTGTTCGTAAATGTACAGAACAAATCAAGGTGTAAATCACAAAAACTTAATCAGTGGAGGGATTGATGTTTGATGACAAGAAATAGAACAGTAAGATTTGGGATGCTGTAGACTTCTGCTCTCTTAACACCTGCTTTTTGTTCAAGAACTTTTTGCTTCTGTTCAACTTCCAGATAGTTGAAGTGACTGATTGTTTCTGTAACAGATGATCTGTGGGATGTGAAGTTAAGCTTAAGCTCAACCCCACATGTGGAGGACTGGGGGTGAGTAAAAAACATGGACCCCCCATTTGGACCTCCATCTGGGATCCTATTAAGACCCACCCTCATGTGGACCCTCTTTTTCATTGGTTTCACATTTTTTTTTTCCAAATCAGATCACCGGTAGATATTCAACAGGAAATTCACCATTTTTCAGTACAACCCAGTTTATTTCCTACTAACTCAAACTTATTTTACTTCCCCTTTGGTGCTAACTGAATTGAATTTCAGTACCTTGATAAACTGAAGTCGGAACCCCCACTGACTTGAAGTGGTTCTTGTCTCCCTTGGGAATTCAGGTAAGGAGGTGTTTACATGATACCAGGGCAACTTTTGCCCCTCTTGCAGCTCTGTATTCATTTACATAATACCATTGCAAGATTTCACACCAGAACAAAATTCTCGCTCCAGTGCAGGAACCAAGGTGAACTTGCGCTGGCATGACATTTTTCAGTGGTTATCAATTGAAGGGCTCGGGGCAAGAACGTCCTCCCGGACATTTTTCAGTGGTATCATGTAAATGAATACAGAGCTGCAAGAGGGAACCGGAGGGAACTCACACCAGGGAAAAAGTCGTCCCAGTATGAAACTTATCCTGGTACGAAACTAACGTAAACAGCCCCTTAGCAGGGTTCTACTGTATTTAATAAATACACTTTTTTATGTTCAGCTGATAACTAGTTTCAGAGCAATCGAGTGATAATAAAATTGACTATTTATTTTACTATTTATGTATGTGAATGTAATAGTTTTTGAAGAATGACAATAGAAAACTCCTCTTTAGAGGGTCACTTTATAAACAATGATAAAAAAGAGCAGTGAAGTTACAACAAGAATAAAACACAGAAGTCGATTCAGAGTCAATCAAAGTTTATGCCCGTCACTTAACATTTTTTTGTAATATACTGAGCAACACTTAATATGTAATAATCGAAGGGCTCGGGGCAAGAACGTCCTCCCGGTTTTTGGTTGATTTTTGATGTGCTCAATAGAAACTGAGATTTGGCATGTGGACTTCATTCCAGTTAAAAAACATTGCTCTGTATTTGTTTTGGCTGATTTCCTCTTCGTTTTCGAGAAATAACGTATGCAAAAAACCCAAGTCAGCTCATTCCCTTGCGTATTAATATTCATGCGCAAATTGAATTACCTTTAGGGCACGTGAAATGATTGACGCTTGGAAAGCATTGTTTGATAGTGTGACGTAGACTATACATTTGGCGGTTAAAACATCGATTTAAGTTTCATTGATAGGAAACTTACGTGGCTGTGAGGTGTCAATTGCTAGCTAAATTGAATCGAAACTCGCCAGCCTGGTGGTCGAACGGACGTCATTTAAGTCTGTCGATCAGCAGTTCAGACACTTCTGAAAGAAGCCAGTGGTGTTTCTCTGTGCGTGCCAAACGCTGGAACAAATCGGCATTTCGCAGTACAGAGTACTGAGCCAGGCGGGACAGTCTGAAAGCAACTCTCGTCTTAAAAGCGGCCCGCAGTTGAGAGTCTTGGCCCATTTGCCAAAGGTTGCCGTGCTAGAAATTCGGAAATAAGAGTTGTTTTTTGACTTAGGCGAAAAATATCGGATGTTTGAAGACGTGTTGCACGCGCTTGAAAGGAATTTTTTATGCCCACAATTCAATGCGACCACAGAGGGCGCTGTCTCCTTGAAAAGTTCTCGCGAGGACTGGAAATGAATATTCGCTTGGCTGCGGTGGGAAAATTTTCACTTCGGAGCGGGAACATTACGGAGAAACACCACTGGCTTCTTTCAGAAGTGTCTGAATTGCCGATCGACAGACTTAAATGACATCCGTTTCCAAGCGTCAATCATTTCACGTGCCCTAAAGGTAATTCAATTCGCGTATGAATATTAATACGCAAGGGAATGAGCTGACTTGGGTTTTTTGCATACGTTATTTCTCGAAAACGAAGAGGAAATCAGCCAAAACAAATACAGAGCAATGTTTTTTAACTGGAATGAAGTCCACATGCCAAATCTCAGTTTCTATTGAGCACATCAAAAATCAACCAAAAACCGGTAGGACGTTCTTGCCCCGAGCCCTTCAATTATTACATATTAAGTGTTGCTCAGTATATTACAAAAAAATGTTAAGTGACAGGCATAAACTTTGATTGACTCTGAATCGACTTCTGTGTTTTATTCTTGTTGTAACTTCACTGCTCTTTTTTATCATTGTTTATAAAGTGACCCTCTAAAGAGGAGTTTTCTATTGTCATTCTTCAAAAACTATTACATTCACATACATAAATAGTAAAATAAATAGTCAATTTTATTATCACTCGATTGCTCTGAAACTAGTTATCAGCTGAACATAAAAAAGTATATTTATTGAATACAGTAGAACCCTGCTAAGGGGCTGTTTACGTTAGTTTCGTACCAGGATAAGTTTCATACTGGGACGACTTTTTCCCTGGTGTGAGTTCACTCCGGTTCCCTCTTGCAGCTCTGTATTCATTTACATGATACCACTGAAAAATGTCCGGGAGGACGTTCTTGCCCCGAGCCCTTCAATTGATAACCATGGGTTTTGGTGTACTGGGTTTGACATGTGCCATCACAAAGATTTTGGTAACAGTTAACACGATTTAAACCCATTCCTATTTTTTACTTTGGATTTGACTTCTATTATTTTCTACCAAAAACAAAAAAAAAAAGAGGGGTCCAGATGGGGTCCCAAATAGGTCTCCAGAAAGGAGGGCCAGTACTATTTGATGACCTTTCCAGCTTGGGAGGCTGTGCCAGGGGTATAAACCCCCAGAGGCGTAGCTTTTAGAGTCATTGGGATGCACAAGCCACTCAGCCACGTTACGGCAACAGTCTCAGTGAGTGGGAGTAAACGTGACTCACATACAAAAAATGTGATTACAGCTCACCAGTTGTTCCTGCACAATCTGCATTACAGACAATTCTCCAAATGACAAATGCAGCTGCAGCCAAAAAAGCATGTTCATTGATGGTAAATGCTTTCTTGGAAAGCAAGAAAAATCTGAAAATGCCATATGTGAAAGATAACGTTAAGACACATGGTGGGTATAACAGTTTTCTGGCTCTTTGAAAATGCTGCTTGAGATATATAAATTACATTAGAAAGTAACAATTTAGGTAATGTAATAAGTTTTAAGAGGGCATTAAAAATGCACTGTTACGGTTAACATGTTTAGCCTTTTACCACAAGAATTTGAATACAAAAATTTTATTTTTGCTGGAAGTGTACATAAAATATAAGATCAGTAGCACGGTTCTCACGTACACAAGGAAAAATCATGAATTTGCCAGAAACGATTAAGGATATCTCGGCACACAATGATCAGACCAGTTTGAGACTTTCCACAATTGTTAGGCATATGTTAAAGAGTATTTCTGTTTAAAGAATGGTTAGATAAAGGATTTCTAGAAAAATAAAATGAAAGCTGAGTTGTGAAGTTAGTAATAAAAACATGGCGTCACGCGTAACATGCGTGGGACTCATAATGCACTCTTTTCCTGCTACTGCCGACATATTTTCAGTTCATAACCACAAGACTTAACAAAATTAATAATTAAAAACGTTCATTTTCAAGCACATTGAGACTAAAAATTATCAAATTTGTCGTTAAATAGTCTTAAAAATCGATGAAAGGCCTCAACAGTTGAAGCGTCACACTTTCCTGTAGTTTCTTTTGATAACAATAAAACGTTGCGGAGATTTTAAATTTTTTCTGTGTTCTAAACAGTAATCAAGTGGACGATATGTTATGCAAGAATTTTGGCTTTTGAACTTTGTCGCTCCGTTGTTTATGAAGGAGTGAGCTGGAGTGTGTCAATGTTGACATATGCAAAATGCTCAAATGAAAAGCTAAATTTTGGTACCAGAAGCAAGCGAATCCATTCAAAGCTGACGAAAATATCGACGTTTATGTTTGTTCTGAACATTATGGCGACAATTTGGATTGAGGAAGTTAAGTGATCACATTTCGAGAAAAAACAAGTGCTATATTCCCGCCGCCTTGAGGGCTTTGTTAGCTTTGAAATCATCCCAAAACAAAATTATTGAATTGCATTATTTAAGATTTCCTTATTTGGAAGTAAAAATTGCATCAGGAGATGAAATGAGTGGGAAATTCCCTTGAGCACGTGCCATTTCTTGGAAAATGTTTACATAGTTTTCAGTGTTCTTTGGAAGTGTAGTAAAGTTAAAGAAAGCGTGACACTTCGCTCAGTGAAATCCAATCTGGTTAAATTAGTTGACAAATAGATCAATCACCGCTTAATACGTATCTGAAATATGATCATAGCAGTATAGCGAGCGTGCTAAAATGTTGTATACGTGTGCGTAGGAAACCTGTGATAATACAACGTATAGGAACTTTCGGTTGGATTTCATGTATTTTAGACGCCCAGTTCCTCAGGATATTCGTAAGTAGATTAGCTTAGACAATGCATTATGCTCACGTCCAAAGTAGGTTGTTTACAAGGACGTGAACCTAGTATTAACCCTTGCATATTTAATCACGTATAGCCAGCTACCATTATGTATATAAGCACTTTGATTTAGCAATAAAGTTAGAATGTAATCAGGACTTCAGTGTGTGCAAGTCGAGTCTCCCTGGCTCCCTTTGAGTGCTGCTAACCCGAAACACCGACCAAGTCTAACCTTACCAATCCCACCGCTGCCACCAGTGTTGTAAACGGGAAGGGTATCGTGGCCAACAGATAAGCGTCGACTGTTTGGTAAGGTTAGACTTGGTCGGTGTTTTGGGTTAGCAGCACTCGAAGGGAGCCAGGGAGACTCGACTTGCACACACTGAAGTCCTGATTACATTCTAACTTTATTGCTAAATCAAAGTGCTTATATACATAATGGTAGCTGGCTATACGTGATTAAATATGCAAGGGAAAATACTAGGTTCACGTCCTTGTAAACAACCTACTTTGGACGTGAGCATAATGCATTGTCTAAGCTAATCTACTTACGAATATCCTGAGGAACTGGGCGTCTAAAATACATGAAATCCAACCGAACGTTCCTATACGTTGTATTATCACAGGTTTCCTACGCACACGTATACAACATTTTAGCACGCTTGCTATACTGCTATGATCATATTTCAGATACGTATTAAGCGGTGATTGATCTATTTGTCAACTAATTTAACCAGATTGGATTTCACTGAGCGAAGTGTCACGCTTTCTTTAACTTTACTACAGAAGCAAACTTCTGTGAAATTTATGTAAAAATTGTGGATTCTGGAGTTTCGAGGATTCATATGTGGTGAGAACAAAAGATGAAGGAAAAACAGGAGAAAAGAAGAGTACATTATATTAGAAGAAAAATCCCAAGAAAATTATTGAAAAAGTCCTTGAATCCTGAAGAACAAAGTAGGGAACCAAGACCCGGCACTGGAATGGTTTTCAGAACCTGAAGAACAACAGAGGGGCCTTGATTAAAGAGGTCACAAAAAAAGCCGGCGTGAAAGAAACGAACAAAAGAGAGCTTCAGAAATGAAAGAGAAAAAGGCAGAAGGATGGCCAGAGACTGTCAAAGAGAAAGAGAGAAAAATCAATATATCAAGTTCCTTTGGATAAACATCAACAAACAAGACTTAATATCATCTCTGTGATTGAATTTTATAAATAACAAGTTCATTTGTCAATTTTTACCCCAAATTTTCTCTGTGAATACAGTGTAAGTAGAATTTTTGAGAAAAAAAGGGCATGGCCACAATGCATTGTGGGTAATGCAAAAAATGGCTTTCAAATGGTCTGTTCTGGCCAAAATTACACTTTTTTAAACATGTTTTCTTACTTTTCTGTCACATTTACGACAGAATAGGGAACTTTGAGAAATCTGAAGATTTTGACCTGTGTTACACAAAATTAAATCAGAACTGTGCTACTGATCTAAGAGTACGCAAGATTTTGTTAAGAGTTGGTCATTTTCTAATAAGTTTCTTTCCCATTATTTATTATTATTATGCACTTTTATTAAAATTATTTAACAATGAAGATGACTATCCTTCTAAAAAATTATCATTGCTAAAATATCTGCTGACTTTAAGGAACCAAAATAGCACCTCTACATTTATTTTAATAAGGAAAAAATTTAAAGCAAGTTACTTTAAATAACAATGATCTGCTAAAACATAGACAAGAAAAATAAACCACAAAATCCAACATTTCGCTGTCCTCATGACACCATTGTCAAGTTACCAACACTGCTCCAATTCCCTAATTTACATTTTGTGCATAGGTATCCTTGACAATGGTGTCATAGGGACACCAAAATGTCGGATTTTATTGTTTGTTTTTGCTTGTCTAACTTTTAATACGGTCCTGTTATTGAAAATTATCTGCCCTCTTATTTCTTGTACTTGAACTTATTAGTTGTAGTTCTTATCTGCAGTTGAATTATTTTCATTTTATTAATTTTACAGTATTGTAATTTTTCTTATTTTTCTTTCTGTATATAAAATAGCCTTTTGACCCATCTGTCTCGATTAGCCTTGCTTCCTTTGGGTGGGTACTTCACTTTTTATCTGTCAAATGTTGAAATAAATAAATGAATAACTGAATGTTAAATAAATCTTTCTATGCATTTAGGTTAACTCATTCTTGTCCGCTGTTTTTGACCTCTTACTTGGTAATTCTCGAGGGTGCAAGTCAGGTCGATGTCTTTATTCCATATAAGGGGTTACCATCAAGATTTTGCTGGTCCACAAGACCAAAGGCTCTGTCTTTCCTGTCACGCTTGTCACACCAGCTGTCACTTGCTTTAAGCGATCAACTGCAGTTAACAATTTGGTTGGTATTTGATTTACAGTATTGTGCAAAAGTAATGCAAACGAAATTTGACAAATTTCGCAAATATTCAATGACAATTAGCGAAATTTCGTTTGGAGCGATTTTTCGATGATAGTTTGGGAGTCCTATTGTTTGAGTGACAACAATATTTCATGACACTCCGCGATAGTTCAAGCGAAATTTCATGGCACTTAGCGATATTTCAAGCGAATTTTTGTTTGTATCCACTGATTTTTCGCTTGCTGTAAATGATACATTTATTATCGTTTCATTCTATCTTCCTCGCATCACGAACATGACATGTAAACATAACACATGCCAAGCAAATTCTAATATGTCTATGTTTACACCTCCAATTAAAGGTTTCGCATTCTGCAAATGAAACTTACCTGTTCATGGTAGATGTGCTTTAGAAAGTAAAACTGAAAGACACTGCACACTTGCATGAGTTCCGGCGACATTAAATGTATTTTTCTTCAAGACAAAAACATGGCTTTGTCACACTCAATACAGCCATGTGAGTTCTCGCCCGATTCAGTCTCCACAGTCTCGAATCCAATACAAGCTTGAATTGTCTAGTTTTTTCCAGGCTTTACTTACACTATTGCTTAAGTAGTGTTGATCACTCACATATTCATTGAAAACCATTTGTTATATTGAGGTTTAGCGTGCAAGTAATATGAATCCTGTCAGATTGAACGTGACTTTTCAAATGTGTCGCATGTGTCATTTGAGAAGCATTAACTAACCTTAGCTTTATGCAAATAAGTTGTTTCCCAAAAGTTTGGACATTTGACGTTAACAATCTCAGCCATTGCAACCTTCTCAGGGAACTCCTTTCATTTCATTAGCATTACACAAGTATAAGAGAATTATGGTCATGGAATTAACATTTTAAATTTAGGCACCACTTTCCGTCAACTGAATTGTTTGTTAAACCATTGGTGAAACAACTGCAGTTCATTTTGTTCACTATTTTACAGCACTTTCCACTTAATCCTAATCATTACATTTCTGAACTTTAAGAAACTGAACGAGGACTATTCTCAATCAGAGGTTATATTTTCATCTTGTTAACATCACACAACTATTAGAGCAGTAACAGTCAAGGAACGTAATGCAATTTTATGCCACAGTCAACTGAAGTGTTTGTTTACATTTTGCGCGACTTTCACATACACTTTTGTCATGAAAAACATTTCTTGCTTACATGTGTGTTTGACTCCAACCCGGCGTAGTCAATCAAACGAAACTCAACCAAAAACCAGTCGAACGATTGAGTTCGATTGGTTCTGCAATCGAACATAATCGAACTGGAGCTTTTTTGTGAGTGCAATTAAGTTCTATTACCGAACCCAATCGAACTCAATCGACGCAATTGGTTCGATTTTGTTCGGTAGAAAAACAAAATGGTATACAAAATTGATAAGCATTAATTCTTAGTAGAATTGGAAGGAATTCACTCTTTAACTGAGTTTTAACTAGAGGAGCAAGTGTGAGAGATATTAACACATTTCAATGAACTAAAATCTTTATTGTTTAGCTGATTCAAAATTGATTCACTCACAATATAAATATAACATGAACGGCTCAATACAACATGTAAACTGTCTTTATATCGCTCGGGATAACACCAAACGGGGATATTTTTAAAAGATTTATACCGTCGTCGCTAAAGCTTTGCTTAGATAACTAGAAAACGACCACTGCAACTGAATCTGGACGCACGCAACAGTGCACAGTGTGTACAAAATAGTTACTACTAACACTAAAAGTGTCCTCATTACCTCAAAGTAGATTTCTATTATGCTCATGTTTGAAATAGAAGCCAATAAATAACTTATTTGACCGCAACGCTTTGTTTCAGACCAGATGAAACTGGTTCGTGTTTCTTATTATTGAGGTGTTCGATTATGTTCGATTGAGTTCGATTATGTTCGATTGTTGAACTGTTCGATTACTGAACATTTGATTGCGTTCGATTGGCAAAATTTTTTTGTGAGTTCGATCAAGTTTGATTACCGAACCCAATCGAGCGATTGGGTTCGATTACCGAACGTTCGATTGACTGCGTCGGGCTCCAAGTAGGTAGGTGATCTTTCTGTATTTTATTGTTGTTTTATTAAGTTTGACATTCATTTGTTAGTAAACGTTTACAAGTCAGATTACGATAAGTTTCGTTCAGGTATTCAGACTGACTTTTCGGCTGCGTGATCAGATGCAATGCGAACCTTGCTATCTTCACTGTAGTTGCCACAAGTTGCTGCGCAAATTTGCAATAGCGATTTTTCGTTTGACCTTCCGAATTATCATATGAAACTTCCTTGAAATTTCACTCGAAATATTGTTTCAAGGTGAAACCTTTCGCTTGAAATTTCGTGAGAACAAAGAACGAAATTCGTTGAATTTCGTTAGCATTACTTTTGCACAATACTGTATAAGTGTGTTATACAAGCCATTTTTCACCTTAGAAGCCCCTGCCTGGTATCATAAAGCTGGGTTGGTGGGTAGAGGCAATCCTCTGGAAGAAAGCAGAGGTGAGAAGCAATTTCACACGAGGTGGGCCGTCAAAATTGTTCAATCGAGCTTTGGCGAGTCGCGAAGTAAAGTCGCGTTCCTAGCCATTCTTTGAGTGGATTTTGTGACCTTGCATGTGAGAGTTTGACTTGTAAATAATGCAATTGGCGCAATATTTAATCAGCAGGACCAGGTGGCTCAACACATAAAAAATATCTGAAATGGAAATTAGCGGACACCTATGCGGCTGTTATCCAAGAATATCCCAGAATTCCTTTGGGTCACAAACGCGAAAATTACAGACAGTGAGAGGAACTGAAATCAAATAGTGTTATCCACATTGCACGAAAGTAGTGAACAGAAAAATGTGGAACAGATTGCAAGAAGTGGAGTCGAAGTTTGCTGCCAATGTAGACTTTTAGCTTCAAGAGGATTTCTTTTTCTTAAAAACTTCAAGACAAAGTTGCATATTTTTGGTGTTGTTTAAGGGCGTTCAAGTCCAAATTTTTGGTTTGCAACAGAATAAATGGTCATATTCCATGAAAATTGGGATTTTGTGGGTGGTAAAGTCTAAAGCACTGAGCATTTAGCTACCACATTGGTTCATTTCAACCACAACAGGGCTCGACACTAACACTCACCTGTTTTCCATTGAAGAGTAAATTTACGCCTTGGTGAGTAAAAAAACAAACAAAAATGAATCAGAATACTCACCTGATCTGGAAAGTAAACTTTGGGCTATGATGGAAAGCAGATTTTTCTTTTATAAGGCTTCAGTCAAAATGTTTGCAAATGAAATGAGAAAACAACTCTCAGACATTAATTTTGTTCTTGATAAGGACAAATTTTGCAATGAATTCTTGCATTTTCCACCAAAACTTATTGAAGGATCAAAAAAAACTCCCAAGGAGGTCTGGGCACAACAATAATTCACATGTAGTAAGCGAATGAGACATAATGGAGATACGTAGCAGTAAAAAATGAGTCTATTTTGGTTTGGTTTTATGTAGGCAAATAAAAAATACTATCAATGAGACATGGTAAGAAAAACATTGTGGTTAGCAAATATGATACCGTAATACATCTTTGGAAAGTAAACTTTTGAGGTGGAAGGTGGTGTCAAAAGTTAGTGTCGAGCCCTGCACAGTCCAGGATTTGTGAAAGTTGCAGGTTTTCAAAGCATGCGTCCACATGGATGCATAAATTACAGAGCTGGACAGAAATGAGTTCATCTTTTCTTCTGTATAGTTTTTAATTTTTGATTGTTAAGCGATATAGAGCTTTTTGTATATATTACTATAGAAATAAAGTTATTATTATTATTATTATTATTATTATTATTATTATTATTATTATTATTATTATTATTAAATGTAAATGTTTGTTACAGCCTAACTCACACAAGGTGATTTATTTGGTCTAACACGTCAAAACTACTTTTACTGTGAATCTTTCTCCATTTCCCCATCATCTTAAAACTGGCATTTCCAAAGACCAATTTAAACTTCAAATGGAGGTCAGTGATTTATCAGATGACAGTAATGATGTGTACTTTAAAGAATAGTTTCCATAACGGTACATGTGAATTATCAGAAATTTATGTGGATGAAATGACATGTACTTAGAGGATAAGGCCAGTTAGATATGAGATGGCATTACATTTCTGTAATTCATTTTGTTTACATTTTCCAAAGATATGTCATTTCTTTTGCCAAGTGATAGATGCAGGGGTCTGGGGTGAGTAACCGATACAAAAACTTTTAAAAAGGGCATTCCTTGAAGCAGCTTGAGGGCTCCCTGAGTACCAATTTCCCACACTTGGCAAACATACAAGAATAGCATATACTCAAGAAAAAAGCCTTACTAAAGCAATCAAGGCATTCAAATTCCACTCAAAGACCTCTACTAGAGAACAAAAAGCACCTACCTATTTAGTGTGTGTTTTAAGTGGTCAGGTGATGTTATCAACTGGTTTTCTATCTTAATGGACATAGCATCCAGGTCAAACCTATCACAGAAGAATCTGTGATCTCCCTCTGCAAGATGATTTCCATTTTCGAAATGGTCCTACAAAGAATTAAGTTGTCTCATAATTATTACTCTTTTCCAAAAAAAAATTGTCAATTTATTAATTAAATAGCTCCTGAAGACACCAAAGTGGCATATCCCATTACCCACTGATAATTTCAGTACATAAATTATAAAGGATTTCAGTAAAATTTATGCCATCATTAGCCTAAGTTTAAATACAAAGAAAGTAAATTTAAATATTGCACTAGGTGGTGATATGAAAAATACAAGTGAAAAGACAAGCAATTAAAGTTAGTCAACAAGAGTTTAAACATAGTTCTCTGCTGGCTTTTAATCCATTGTTCAATAGGTGTTAGGCATTAATTTTGGTAATAGTAATGGTAATGGTCATGGTAATGGATTTATATACCGCACATATCACATAGTTTCATCGATGTGATATACTTCTTTATACAATACAACAGTAAAATCCAGTTGTCATCCTGATCTAAAATGGTTGCTTTATATTAATGAAATAGAAGCTGAGGGAGCATCAGTAAAGACAGTAAAAAAACAGCAGTTGGATTTGCCCGAATTGTTGCATGCAAACTGCAATTCCATTGAAAGAAGATGTAATGCAAATTGCAAACCACTCCCATTGAAGGTTGGTTTCTTGGTGTACGTAAGAAAAAATGCATTTCTGGATTCTGGATGAATCAGTCAAAAAAATACCATACAATGTTTTTCCATCGAATTGCAGTTCACATGCAGAAATTCAGACAAATCCAAGCAAAATCGAAAAACGACTCAAAATTCGACATAGTCCAGTAGAGGATACTGCTGGCTATTAACTAAGTGCAAACTCATTTTACTCAGTCTGTATAAAGGTCATACAACTGTTCACAAATTGCATATCTTTGCAATATTTGAGGTGCACATGGAATAAAATCATGGAAAAAAATGGCCAAACATATAATTCTTAATGGATAAGAATAGGAAAATACATATGCCTTATTTCGATAATAGTTTCAAGTCGATGTTTCAATAGTATAGTTTGAAATTTTAGTTTCATTAACAACACAGTGTAATTGAAGGGCTCGGAGCAAGAACGTCCTCCCAGTTTTTGGTTGATTTTCAATGTGCTCAAAAGTAATTGAGATTTGGCAATATGTGGACTTCATTCCAGTTAAAAATCATTGCTCTGTATTTTTTCACTGATTTCTTCTTTGTTTTCGAGAAATATCGTATGCAAAAAAGCCAAGTCAGCTCATCCGCACATGTATTAATATTCATGCGTGAATTGAATTATCTGTAGAGCACGTGAAATGATTGATGGGTCGAAAGGATTGTTTGATAGTGTGGCGTAGATTATACGTTTGGTGGTTAAAACATTGATTTAAGTTTTATTGTTAGGAAACTGATGTGGCTGTGAGCTGCCAATCACTAGCTAAATTTAATAGAAACTCACCAGCCTGGTGGTCAAAAGATGTCATTTAAATCTATAGACCTGCGAGTCAGACACTTCTCAAAGAAGCCAGTGGTGTTTCTCTGTGCTTGCCAAACGCGAAGAGATTTAAGTTGACTCCCAGAACAAATCGACGTTTTGCAGTACATAGTACTGAGCCAGGCGCGACAGTCTGAAAGCAACTCTCATCTTAAAAGCGGCCCGTAGTTGAGAGTCTTGGCACATTTGCCGTGCTAGAAATTCGGAAAGGAGAGTTGATTTTTGACTTAGGTGAAAAAATCAGATGCTCGAAGAGGTGTTTTCCGGATTCAAGAGGCCATTTGATGCCCACAATTCATTGAAATGTGCTTGGCTGCAGTGGAAAAATTTTCACTTTGGACACATTACGAAAAATTCATCTAAGAGTGGGAAATCGGCATCACAAGAAGTCGGTCCGTTTTCGATGAGCTGAGTATCTTGCAAACAGTACATTTTCCGTCGGTTTTCATTTCTAAACGGGGCTTTCAGAATAGTAAATTTTGCATGGTTCCTGCCATTGAGAAACATTGTCAATGGATTCCTTTTCATCATCAAATGGAAAATATGGAACGAAAATGGTATTAAAATCAAAGTAAATGACAACAGTTCAAGAATTTGGACAAAACACTTAGCTTCAAACCACCGAAAATGTGACCTCTCACGCGAAAACGTACACTAACACTAACGGCTATCCGTTCCAACGGCGTTTTGCCGTGCACTTGCCATTCACCAGCCATTCAATAAAATTTGTACTCGTTTGCACGGCTTGTGTTATCCGGTCAAAAAACATTGCAGCCGTTCGCATGGCTTGTCTTATCCGTTCAAAAAAAATTGCAGCCGTGCGCACAGTTGTGTTGTCCGTTCAAAAAAAAATAATAATAACAATAAAATAAAGCTTCAGCCTGTTATTAAACCGTTCTGAAAGTAATAATTATTCATAGTTCGACCGTTTGCATGGCTAGGGTTATCTGTTCAGAAAAATTCTCACCTGCTGTTCATTAGTTCAGAAAAGACAGTCACATAAACAAGTCCGGTTACCTGTTAAAATATAATCTTCGAGTTTTCGTACTTACTGTTTGTTTTTTCCTTCATGACTTCAGAAAAATGAAGCGATGCAATCTTTCAGAACACTAACAAACGTGTATGTTTACTAAACACAAACTTCAGACAAAGTCGGCCTAATTCAACTTTGTGCGGTTGTCATTGTGCAATTTTCACCCACTGTTCATCAGTTCAGAAAAGACACTCAGTTGTATAAACATTAGTCTGGGTGTTTTGTTATTAGGTAAAACGAGTTAATTATTTTCCTTGCGATTGGCGCATATCATGTTCCATAGTTTCAGATTGCGTTACCTCGTGCTAGCCGCTAGTGCACGTCTGCCGAATCTTGTAGTCGTCAAAATCGTTTTTAATCCAGTCTTCCACACGTGTTAGCTTCATTCTCACCATGGCCGCGTCCAAAAAGTCCACTAGAAGCAGCAGACCTCCTCGTCGGCCCCTCGACGATGAATACAGATGGGATACACTGGATTCTCTGTCAGCCGATGTCGCCAAGATTTCAACAGATTTGGCCCAGTTCGCGCGTTTTCCATCCCCCACGCTACCTGCACATACACATACTGCTCCACTAGCCAATATTCCACCGTCAACTTCGCCTCCTCAACAAACGACTGGGAATTCCGCCTCTCCGCCGCTCGCACGCGACGCAGTTTTCGTAGCGAGCTCCGATCCCAAGAACCGCGTACAAACCGCATTCCACGAACCACCACAAGATAAGGAATACCGCCGTCTTCTGCTCGCGAAAGAAACGCAGCAGCTGGAGGTACAAAAGCTTCAGCTCCAGCTCGAACTTACCAAGCTGCAAGCTTCCACAGGCTCGGTAGTTCCAGAGAGTTCCAGTCCTGCATCAGCTCGACTCCACGACCACACGAAGTCGCTGGGCGATCTTCGCGCCCCTCAGCGTACGCTCTTTCCTCAACAGTGGCCGCACATTTTCGCTCCAGGTGAGCCAAAACTTTACAACGAGTTATCCCTAGCTGAATTCACCGCTGGCTACCTTGCTATCGTCGAAAAATGCCCCGACGCCCGCAGAAATCCCTATTCTTGCACCACTTAGCAGATCTCATGAGCCTCGCGTGCAGTTACCAGTGGTCAGCAGTCCGCGCGTTTCACTACAAAGTTCTCCGCGCTCTCGAAATGGGCCTCGTGAGATGGGGCGATTCTTTCGACGGGTTTAAGCAGCCGTTTTTCATTTCTCTGAATCTTCTTCCTTCCTTCGGCCTGACTAGCCAGGACAAGACACGCAAGACTAACCCCTCACGTCCCCCCGCCCCTGAGCAGCCTCTGCGCCATCAGATCTGCGATGACTGCCATAGCGAGGACTGTCCCAAATTGCACATTTGCATCATCTGCAAGCGACCAGATCATCAGGCCAAGAACTGCTCCAAACGCAAGTTCGACATCCCTCCTCGCCGCCAGGACCTCTCAACAAAGTCTAGCTGACTATCCTCGTCTATTCCCACCTCAGCAATCATCTCCGATCCATTCTCGGCCATTACATTAAACCGCCCATCTTGCATCGCCACGCCCTCCTACTCCGGAATCCGGCCAATCCCGACTAAGACCAACCTCGTCAGCACCGCACTTAAGTTAAACGCCCAGCTTCACTGTTCCGCTCGCCCAAACGCCTTCTCGCTCCGCCTTCCCGTACCATCCACTTTAAACATTCCAGAATGGCGCAAACGCCTGACCTCATACCACGATCAGGAATTGTGCGATTTCCTCGAGTTCGGTTGGCCCATCGGCTATACCAAACCAACTCCGCCTCAGTCTTCCCACAAGAATCACGGTTCCGCCCTAGCTCAACCCGCCGTTATTGAAGCGTTCCTCGAAAAGGAGTGCTCCCTAGGCGCCACGTGCGGTCCGTTCTCGGCCAATCCTCTGCTTCCTCCTCTCATCACATCCCCACTTCAGATCGCCAGCAGCAGATCGGGCAAACCGCGGGTAGTTCTTGACCTCAGTTACCCACCAGACTTTTCGGTTAATTGTGGCATCCCGAAAGACACCTACCTCAACGAGCCATTTTCCCTTCGCCTTCCCGGCACTGACGCCCTTCAAACCATCATCCGCGATAAAGGCCCCGGATGTCACCTTTTCAAAATGGACCTCAGCCGCGCCTACAGACAGCTACGCGTCGATCCCCGCGACTACAGCTACCTCGGTTTCCGTTACAAAGGTCTCCTCTATTTCGATATCGCCCCTCCATTCGGCCTACGATCAGCCACCATGATGTGCCAGCGCAGTACCTCTGCTGTCACTTTTATGTTTCGCTCTCTCGGCTTCGACTGTACGAATTACATCGACGATTTCGGGGGCGCAGAAATTCCTGCCAAATCTGACACAGCCTTCGACACGCTTGGCCGTTTACTCCTCGACCTCGGTCTCCAGTCCTCCCCAGACCATTCAAACCAAGACCATTCAAACCAGACCATTCAAAGCAAATAAAAGATTATACAACCTTTCGAATGGCTACGAATCCAGCTGCATATTACCAAAGTCTCATCAAAATGAAGATGTTATCCGATAAAAGCATGTCAATCGCTATTGTGAGGTCGAATTTCACACACAAGAATTTTGCATAATTATTGCACTCGGCTTACCAAGTCTACCAGGAATCTACAATCGCTAAAATCATTTGATTTGACCTGTTCGTCGATTATGCTTTTGAACGGTGCTGCAACCAAAATAGAACAGAATGCACTTGCATCCTTGTGTTGTGAGACTCAAGAGGTCGATTTGTGGCAAGTCTACAGGAAATTCTGAAGGCGATACAAAGAGAAAAGGATGCAGAAAGGGACTGCTACTGCTTGCAGTCTATTGGCGTTGCGAAGATCATAATTCGAAATTCTCGGCTCAAACATATTGAAGAGATCAAAGTGTGGTTTGATAAGACCTTTGTTGATTCGAACTGAGCGTTGCGTTACCGTTTGCAAATCAAACACTGCGTTGCGTATGCAAATTAGCTTATTGCAAATGTTATGCGGTAAGTATAAACACTGCTCGCCATTCTTATTAACACAAAGAGATGGTTTCGTCGTCCTAAAATAAAGGTAGTTCCCTGTACCTTTGTTACTGGTAGACATTAACGAGAAATATGTGTAGTGATGTTTCATTTTCGAGCTTTAAAACGTTCTGAGTTTTAAAACATCGACTCAATGTTTTTTCGTAGCTTCGTGTAAAAGCAATCCGATTGTCGATTCAAATTATTGTCTTTGCCCATTCAACCGTTCTCAGTGATCCATTCGAAAAATAATTATTTTATTTAGCTGTTCTCCGTTAAAGCCCTAGCTAAATGATCATTTAGCCGCCTCTCTCAACTTTGCATCAAAATGGTTTGCCATGTTTGATTTCGATGATTCCATTTTTCGCATTGCGAACAAAATTGATCAACAGCTTAGCCACCCCAACCAACAAAGAGTGCAAAGCCGGTAAAAAGCAACCAAATGACCTACATAACGTCGAAATTGGCATTTGGTCAAACATTGTTTGTCTGTTTTAGCTACGCAACAACGTTTATGTTTGACAAACACGATGTTGGATGAAAAATGATTGTTTGATTGTTTAGCCGTTCACTTGAGCCGTTCAAAATTTTTCTACAGCCCTTCAGCCATTCACTTGAGCCGTTCAAAATTTTCCACAGCCATTCAGCCGTTCATCATAACCATGTCAACCGCTTTGGCCATCTGTTTGTCATGCGTTCACTAGCCGTGCGTTTTGCCGTGCAAACACGTTAGTGTACATTTTCGCGTGGTCACAAATTTGCATACCCGGTATATTGAATTGTGAAATTTGATTGCACACAATGGGCTGTCACACGACTCACATGAAAATAATTTTAACTGTTTATCTCGGGTGAAAATGCTTTTTGCTGTTAATCTCGCGTGAAAATACTTTTTGCTGATGTTTACAAGACTCCATATAACTGGACTAACTGAGGTACTCGATGCAAAAGTGATTTATGTGTTAAAATCTGCCAGCATGTAAATCTCTTCATGTGTGAACATGACCAGAAAGCCGATCATGACTTTTCCCAGGTAAAATGTCAGGTGGGATCTAGGCAGGATCCCAGCAATCCCACATGGGATCCCACGTGGGAATGGTGGGATCCTGCCTTTCCCACCTGGGATCTTAGGTGGGATTTATACATCTCACCCGGGATCTTAGTGGGACTTATGCATCCCACCCAGGAGTCTAGGTGGGCATTGTGCATCCCACCTGGGATTCTATTCAGGATTCGCAAGAGTCATATTCCACCTGGGATCCTAAATATCCTACCAAGAAACATACTCTTGCTCATGATCTTGGGAAATTTCCATGCAAAAAAGTGATAACCGTAGAATTTGCCACCCAAATTATCCATTTCAAACATACATGGACATATGTCATAAATTTGATCAGGCAGTAATCAATCAAATGTCAATCAAGAGTCCACAAAAAGTTGACAGGGTGCTTGTGTTTAGTAATTCCCTTTCAAGCAAGGTTGTTAGAAAAATAAATACCAACATAGGGAGGTCACATAGGTATACCAATAATAAATACAACTAAGTGCACTGTTTGAAGGATTCCAAGTCACACAAGAATGTTGGGGACACACATTCGTTGAGGTTAGTAACAGGACAAGAAAATGCACGTTTTGTAGATATTATAGCATTTGTTTGCACTAGCTATACTGCATGAGTAACCTGTTTCTTCAACTCATATTAAACATGTACTCCATGCATTACGGTCACCTCGCCACCAGTGAACTCGCCACCAAGGGTCATCTCGCCACCAGTGATAGCTGGAAACAAATTTGCTGATCTAACCATAATCAAAGAAATATTCAACACTTTCATTTCAAGGTTATTTATTATGCGCGAAGTATGTGCGGTGGGCAGGTCACGCAAGTGTAACTTTAAGTCACCAACCATTCAATAAATAAAGTCAAGAAACTGACGTAATTTAGAAGAGTTGTGAGTAATAATCATTTCAAAGTGCGTCCTTTGTTTTAAAGTTTAACCAGTAGCATTATCTATCACACAAAGGCCCGACATCAAACTTAATTCTGAACTTAGTTCAGAACTGCTTAGAAGAAAACATTCTCATAAATTATGCTTTAAGTTCAGCTCATGAAAAGTTTGCCGTCTTAATCAAAGCTGTCTGAATCGGACGGTCCTAAAGTAAGTAAGTAAGTAACTAAGACCTTTATTAATGTGTCAAAATCGCTAGCATACAATGTATACTAATTGGGGACACCTAGCTACAATCAGTTATCAAAAAAAAAAAACACTCTAAGCCGTAAAAAGTTGTCCCCTTTTACTTATTGGTGGCGAGTTCTCTGGTGGCGAGTCCTCCTGGTGGCGAGACGACTAGTTACCTACTCCATCACTAAATGTTCCTAGCACTTCGAGAAAATAATTCATCCACCCCTTCCACTCTCAAACAAAAAATCTTACTTTCTTGGTTGATGCTGTTGTAAATGAGATCCCCTTCAAAAGCTCCTCTTTTCACTGTTGTTTTTGATCAAAGTGACAGCAAAGCGGCAACAAGTGAAGTATCATGCTCATTTTTGGACTTGACCGTTGTAGTAGCATTTTTTTTTTCACCTGGTCCACTTTAAGTTTATAAAAACATATTCAAAGGTTTACTTTCGCCTTTGAGTGCATATAAAGGTGGAAATAAGCGAAGCATGTCTTCTAGGATCATGTTGTTTTCTTAGTGGATCAATCGAACTTGAATCCTCCAGTCCGCCATTTTGAAGTTCCCAAGCTGTGAGATCATTAACGCATGTGCAACTCAACTTCAACGTCACATGGTGCTTGAAAATAATAGCAAAGTGGGAGAGAGGAGTTTCATGAAATTTGCTACGCTGTACTGCTAAAATAGTTTGATTCTCCAGCTTTTTGCAACTGCAATATATCAGTTGAAGGAAAGAAAATGGACAGACATATAGTTCAAGAACAAATTGTCTCCCAGGTCGTCTAGATGCTGAAATGCTTGTTTGAATCTCGGATATCTCATTGCATCGTTCAATTGCAACAAGCTTCTGTCAAAACGTTTCAATGTAATTTCTGTGAGAATTTTTGTGAACATTATTTTTTTAGGTGTGACCTCCAAGGATCACAGGTTAGCAATCACGGGTAAAGTTCGGAGCAAAATACGAATGCACAACAGCAGATCAAACTTCAACCAAACGTCTTTAATAGGCAAACTTGGGTAGTGGCACAATACTTGACAAATAGCAGTAGGATAGCAGCGGTAACAGTCTCCGTATTGAGCTTATGTGGTATATAGAATGTGTATTTGGCTGTGGGTGTGTGTCTGTGGTTCGAACTAACTGGCAACAGAAAAACAAAACAAAGCTTATGTAAATGACTAACTAGCAATGAGACAATACAGAAATCTATGCATGAAATTAACAAATAATGATAGAAACAACACATAATACAACATAAATGACTTACTTTGGTGTAGCTCCTAGAAATAGATGATTCTTCGCGAAAGAACTGAAAACTGATCCTACATAAAAACCTAACTTATGCCATACCCAAAGTGACAACTAGAGTGTAACGCGACTAAATGAAACCAGATGGTAAATAATAGTGCACAAAGGAAACTAATATGAGAAATGTACAATACAGTAGGTGTTTCAAACTAACATTAGGAAGACTATTAAGACTATAACTCAAGTACTAAGACTAAACTGTATCTTTTTATATTTAGATGGATATCTTGCTATTATTAATAAATTGATGGCTTCAATTGAAAACTGGTATAATAGCAGTATGGTATTAATTTGCTAAAATGTAAACTGGGTGGAATGGAGGACAGTGACCACACTTGGAAAGTGGGATATCTCACCTGGATGATTTATGGCAGGATTGGTGGGATCACATCTGGGACTAGGGTGGGATCCCACCTAGAATGTTTCATAATCTTGGGTGGGATCCCGCCTACTTGAGAAAGGATCCCACCTGGGATCCTGGTAGGGATCCCACCTGGGAGGGTAGGGGATCCCACCTGGTAGGGATCCCAGATGGGATCCCACCTATTTGAGGCAGGATCCCACCTGGGACTGAACCGGGATCCCAGGTGGGATTGGTGGGATCCCACCTCATAATTTTACCTGGGTTGTGCTTTTGAATATTTGCCACGGGCGGCAATGAAACTTTTCCTTGCACTGTTTTCCAAGATACTCAGCTCATCGAAAACGGACCGACTTCTCGTGATGCCGATTTCCCATTCTTAGATGAATTCTCCATGTTTCTGAAGTGAAAACTTTTCCACCACAGCCAAATGAATTTAATTTCCAGTCCTTGCGAGAACTTTTCAAGGTGACAGCGCCCTCTGTGGTCGCAAGGAATTGTGGGCATCAAAATGGCCTCCTGAACACAGAAAACACCTCTTCAAGCATCTGATTTTTTCACCTAAGTCAAAAATCAACTCTCCTTTCCATATTTGTAGCATGGCAAATGTGCCAAGACTCTCAACTACGGGCCGCTTTTAAGACGAGAGTTGCTTTCAGACTGTCCCACCTCGCTCAGTGCTCTGTACTGCAAAATGCTGATTTGTTCCGGGAGTCAACTTAAATCTCTTCGCATTTGGTAAGCACAGAGAAACACCACTGGCTTCTTTGAGAAGTGTCTGACTTGCGGGTCTACAGAGTTAAATGACATCTTTCAACCACCAGGCTGGCGAGTTTCCATTAAATTTAGCTAGAGATCAACAGCTCACAGTCACATAAGTTTCCTATCAATAAAACTCAAATTGATGTTTTAACTGCCAAACGTATAGTCTACCTCACACTATCAAACAATCCTTTCTACCTGTCAATCATTTCACCTGCTCTTCAGGTAATTCAATTTGCGCATGAATATTAACCCATTGACTACCGATGGTTTTTACATTTTCAGAGTGATTTTCCACCTATAAACGATGAATAGCAATTCGTGACTCTTTATTTGAACTACCAGGGAAAAGTGGTGTTGTCCTAAGCCACTGGAGGCTCAAGGTTTCTGAAAATGTCATTTTGACGTAGCTATTTTTTATCCGTGAAGTGACAACAATGGCCCAAGTTCGGTTTGCTTGCGATTTCTGCTAAATTTACAGCCATTTTTCATCTTTAGCGGCTGCCTGAAGAGCATCATTAAGCGTGATGGTAGCTAAGAGTCCACTTTCTCAAAGAATCGAGCAAGGTGATGTACTTTGTTGTTGAATTTGGCTTGATACTCGACGAACTGGGAATTTGGCCGGTCGAACACTTAGTACCTTTGGGACTTGACTATTGATGAATTTCTCGACCTACCACCACATATTTTGGAATTTTTTTCTGAGTACTGAAGATGACCACGAGCAGGAAATTTTGGCGGTAGGTTGGAGTGGCTGTAGACTTAGTTTATATGTGAAAGAATTGGGGGAAGGAACGGGCGCTGTCAAAAATTCTCGTTAGTTCCCAGCATGCAATGCGCTCAAGATGTTGATAATGTCGGGAAGGCCCGAATGCACTGGAACAAAAGGCTGTATCTACGCTCGGGAGAAGAATATGAACAAAAAAGTCATTTCTAAGCTAGAAAAGAACTGAATTTGGTTATGATGGTTGAATTTTGGTTTTTCGACGATGATTTCCTTAAAAAACATGAAGGCAAAAAGGGGCATTTTTGTTGTTTCTCTTTGACGTTAAAAACGGCCAGTTTCGTTCTTGTCCAAACTCAAAAGGCCATATTTGGTAAAAATCGCTACGTTTCTTGCATTTATTGGATATCCAAATTTAAAGGGCATTCCATTTCGTGCTCACAACTAACAGTTAAGGCAATATTCGTGCGATTGAGAAAGTTGTAATGTTTTGAGGCATGGGAGTTTTTTACGGCCGGTTTTGGCCGGCACGGGTGCCAATGGGTTAATACGCATGCAAATGAGCTGACTTGGGTTTTTTGCATACGTTATTTCTCGAAAACGGAGAAGAAATCAGCAAAATAAAATACAGAGCAATGTTTTTCAACTGGAATGAAGTCCACATGCTAAATCTCAATTACTTTTGAGCACATCGAAAATCGACCTAAAACCAGGAGAATGTTCTTGCCCTGGGACTTCAATTATGCATTAGATTGGTTTTCAGGTCAAATTAATATTTGAGTGGCTCATTGTTCCCAAACAACATTTCTTTCTTCCAAAATTGCAATGTGCTCTTTGCTATGAACAGGATATTTATAACTCCATGTTTAACTTGTTCTTTCTTCTCTTGTTCTTTTGTAATTTAAAACGCAATAATTCTATTTGGAGTCAGTTCTACACTATCTTTGAAGTTCCACATGATTCTAATCATTAGCAGAAGGCAAGTTCTGTAGTTCTTTGCTTTCGTAAAAAAGATATTAATTTCTAACTGTGTGTGTGTCTACATCTGTTTGTTTATGTGTCCCTGTATGACCTAAACATGTAAAATATCTTTTATCTAGCTGCATGACATTTTTAACCATCAGGTTATTTCAGGTAGCCAGCAACCCTATCATTAATAAACACTAAATTCTTCTTCTTTTTCTTTGTTAAATTCTGGGGTGAAATAAAGTGTTGTTGTTTTATTCTACCGTTAATTAAATTCACTCCACCTACCTCCTTTGAAAGGTACCAGTAATCTTCCCCTTGAAAACCAACATGTGTTATCAGGTTACACTGGCGTCTTGGGCCTGACTGGTACTCTTTCTTTAAAAAAAGGTACAAACGATGTATGTCTTTGGGTTGGCACTCACCACTGAGGCTGAATGATCCTCTAGAGAATGTAACTCTAAGGGCCTTGATGAATTTCTCTTTATTGGAATCAAAAGCACTAGCTGGTAAAATTACGTCCCTGGGAAAAAAAAGAAATATTTATTCAAAAAGGGATTTATGCAATGATGCATACTTGATAACAGACTTCTCAGTACAGCTTGAAGTCTTTAATCTGGCAAACAACTGTCCATTAAAATCAAGTCATATTCTTACATGAAGACTGGTCACATAAAAATGGATTTATAAATAGGTTTATGTGCAGGCATTTGTATCCCCAAGTCAACAACAAAGCTCTGAGATTCAGTACCACCTGAAAGTATTGACCCATCGGGACGAGGCGATACCTCGTCTATGCCGCGGGTAGTGGCCGTGCGTCCACCGCGGTATAAAAAAAATTGTTCCCGCAGGAAAACCGAGGTACAATTTTGCCACAGTAATACCGCGGGAGAAAAGATGAGGTAATGCCGCGGGGAAAAAACAATGACAATTAATTCCACATAAAAATAACGCTGTCCGTGATTTGCGTATGGACTTGTAATTTTTGAACCGGCCTCTACATAGTGTAAAATCGAAGTCTTTGAAACGCTAAGGGGCTTGCCCTGGTTAAACGCCTGCCTTGGTTAAACGCAGTATTTCACATGTGAAGTACGGCATTTGTCCCAATTCTTGGCTTGCACGTCACGCAAGTATCACACAAATAAAAAATAAAATCGCTTATCTTTCAATAAATTAAGTCAAGAAACTGAGATAGTGTAGAAGAGTAATAAATAAACAACGTATCAAAGTTTCAGCGTTGTGCGATATTCCAAACTCGAGTTATTTGGTAAAGGGTACCACTCAAAATTATAGTTTTTAGTATGGAGACGCCATGCTGGCACCGTGTTCCTGTGAGGAACCCCAACATGGCAGTCGGAAATCCATTGGAAACATCTGGAGCTCACTTTGTCTCTCACAAAAGATTTTTTCTCTCTGCTAAACTTCAAAACATTCACACAGACACTTCTCTTAACATATTGGTTATTCAGAACTCAAAAACACAATGTAAATCGATATTTTCGCGTATGTGATATGTTTCTCAGACGCAACCACGATGTCAGGCAT
Organism: Pachyseris speciosa; assembly: GCA_016490735.1. NCBI lineage: Eukaryota > Metazoa > Cnidaria > Anthozoa > Scleractinia > Pachyseridae > Pachyseris > Pachyseris speciosa. The sequence continues at coordinate 710,131 of JAEMWC010000226.1, forward strand.
TGTAAAAAAAAATCTAAATTCAAACTGCTTTATTTTCAAAACAAAGTCTGCTACCGAGCTGAAAACATGCAAGCAGATATATCTTTAAAATGTCTTTAACCTGATGAGGTAAAACCTCAAAATTTTTAATTTTAGTTTTTTCTGAGGACGCATGCTGATTTTATTTGGATCGGCTGAGGCGTTCTTCACGGCTGGCCTTTTCTTCCCTTCTAAACTTAATTCGCGGACAACTTGGGAAATTTTAAAATTTCATCTATAGAACGACAAAATTCTTAACTTGACATACTCTGATGTTCGAACCATCTTTGCTCCGGAGCTCACGTTGTGTTGTCGTCACGTGCTGTGCTCAAATTTGCATAAAACCCCGATACGCACCAATGACCAATTGAATTTGGATTTGTTCTTTGAAATCTCGGCCTGCCTTACTCAGAATTTCTTGGTAATTTGTTCGCTTCCCTTAATATCTTAGTTCTAAATAACTTCGAGTCAATCTAACAACGTTTTGGATCTGTGATAAGTTTAATTCAAAATTCCTGTCCGGTTGCCGGACATTGAGACATAACATGTCAATTGATATTTGTGCTCTGAGCAGCATAACATGTAAATTTCATATTCGTGCTCTGAGCGTCACAAAACATGCTGAAATATTCTTTCCTTTCTTTCTTTCCATCAAGATTCCAACAGATCTGTTTACAGGTCACATTCCACAGGTCAGCACACACTGTAAATGAATAAAACTTTGAAGCCGAACTCCATGTGAGCGCGTCGAGCATAAATGCGCTTCGAACATTCGATTCAAAATAGTTGCTACAATCGAAAATATCAAAATAATTTACAATCAAAATATTTCTCCAAAAATTTTTATTTATGGTCGGATTCTAACAACAGAATCATTTCTGCCCATGTATCAAAAAAAGCTGATAGATCTATTTGTAGCGACCATGACTGTCCTTCCTGTTCAAGATTTCCTGCCAAAACTTTTAGGTGCTACTTTGTCACTTGAAACACAAAGGAAACAAAAGCCTATTCAAACTCGACTGTGGTATTTTATTACCTCAGTTAACTTTCCCGCGACAACTTTGGAGCCTGACCAAAAAGTTCCCTCGGCAAAAAAGCAGCCTGTCACGGGAATACAGAGGGAAAGTGGCGAGGAGGTCAAAGACGCGGAAAAGGGGTCAATACTTTTAGGCAGTACTGTAATAAGATAGCCTTGTATTTTAGCAACTGAGTTGTGCAGAAAATCCACTGAAATGAAGGCTCCAAAAATATGAAAGTAGGAAATTTGAACATAAAAACTGGACAAAACATAAATGAAATAGGGAATAATTCTTAGAACTGCATTCCGTATTGAAGCTTACTCTAAAAGAGACCCTTGGGAGCTGATTGTCTGGCATACAAGCCACTTTTCTGCTTATTGAAGGTCAGACTGCATCAGGATGGTGTGAATGTTGGGGAGGTCTGCTTGGGCAGGCACCTCAGTATTTGCAAACTTGTCCTGTCATTTTCATGTTGAAAAGCTACCTAAGGCGGGTTGTATGGAAGTGGGTTCACCTTCTTGGTACAGGCATACAGTAGTGTGAGAAGAACGACAGCTCTGTACACTTTCAGCCAAGTCTTTAGACTAATGCCTTTTCTGTTCCAGACCGAAAGGTAAATAACAGGTTTGAATCATTGTTTGTTGTTTTTCCTTGCCAATTCCACACGGTTTGCTGCACTTTTTATTACTCAAGCCCAGCTGTAGGCGGCAAGAGTCTAAACCTGGGATCCGTTTTTTTTTTTTGTGTGTGTGTGTGTGTGTGTGTGTGTGTGTGTGTGTGTGTGTGTGTGTGTGTGTGTGTGTATGTGTTTGGTCGCCAAAAGGGGGTCATGGTCTCAGGCATTCCTAGCGTAGACCATGGAAACTGGGGACAAGATCATCCTGACACTTGTTTCTCAAAGTAAAAATCCAAGCTCAGTCTGTTTCCACAATGTCAAAAGGTATGTCAAGTATGTCAGCAAATGCTGTTATCTTTTCTACGCTCAAACATACAGATGCACATGCCGTTCACGGTAGATCCACTTGAAAAGATGGCAATGAGCATACAATTCGAAACAGATCTAATCACATGAATTATCAATAATCAGGAAATGTGGACAGATTGTAACTAAAGAAGACAAAAGAACATTTACAAACGTTTTAGGCACTGATAAAGACATGATGCGGCATGATCAAGTAGCAAGAAACAACAATATAGATGCCATGTTGTTGGATTGTGGCTCTCATCAAAGTGAAGATACACATAACTGTCGTATTTATGTGAATTGCAAAGTATGGCTCACATAAAGTACAGCGTTTGACACAGGCTTTGCAGACCGAAAATATATTTTTTA